>JAODAL010004855.1:0-150820 GCA_025379985.1 Phyllomedusa bahiana
TACCCCCTCGTGCCAGGCGGACACCATGTTCTCCCATGTCCATCACCATTGGCGCGGAGAAAGCCACACATCGATTTCTTGCTGCATGACGCGGAGCAGTTCCTCCCCTGTGTGACTTTGTTCGCCGAGGCAAGCCAGGTGTAGAACTGCGTGACACCGCTGTGCCCTACACATGTGGTATGATGGAGCAGTACTTGTGGAGGCTGAGGTGGTGGTGGAGGAGGAGGAGGCGGACATTGGCGCAGGAGCCGCAGTTTGACAACGTGGAGGAGAAAGCGACATCTCCTGTCCAAGTTGTTGGTGTGCCTGGGCAGGAAGCACATTCACCCAATGGGCCGTAAAGGACATGTACTGGCCCTGATCGTAGTTACAGCTCCAGACGTCCGCGCTGCCGTGCACCTTTGAACAAACCGATAAGCTCAAGGACTGGCCCACTTTCTGTTTTACATATTTATGAAGTGCTGGTACTGCCTTTTTGGAAAAGAAATTACGGCTTGGAACTCTCCATCTCGGCACAAGCCATTAGTTCTCTGAATGGTGCAGAGTCCACCATTTGGAAAGGGAGGGACTGCAGTACCAACAACTTTGACAGGAACACGGTCAGCTGCTGCACCTTAGGATGGTTGGACGCATACTGTTGTCTCTTTGCAATCGCCTTGCTGAATGACTGCTGGCGCCATGAGTAGCGAGGAGCAGGAGCATCTGGACCGGGAGATGATGTCAAAGAGAAACAGCTCCTTCTGCAGAGGTGGTGGAGCCTTGACTGTCTGCATGGCATGCGTGCCACTGGCGCGCTGCTGCTGTTGCTGCGGCGGCAGGATGGACCACCACATCTGAGCCACGTTTCTCCCAGGCCACCGGATGGTGACGCTGCATGTGTTGACGCAGGGCCGTGGTGCCAACGTTAGCTCCCTGGCCACGCTTCACTTTATGCCCACAGATTCTACATATACCCATATTCGGCTCCTCCGGTGTCTTAACAAAGAACTGCCACACCGCCGAGTATCTGATTTTACCACCAACGCTCCGCACTGAGTGACTACTACCGCCGCTCCCTCGCTGAGCCCCTGTGCTGCTACTTTCTTGGACCTGCGAAGCGGGTTTTTTACCCCGTGGCCGCTTGGCTCCCGACATCAAACTGCTGCTACCCTGCTGACTCACGGCCTCACAACTCACTTGCTTGCTGCGCCGCTGCCTGACGCGCAAGCTGACGCTCTCTTCGTCTGACGATGATGAAGCCCTTGCTTCACCCGGCTCCCAAGTGCGGTCGGCTATATCATCATCTATTTGTGTTTCATCGTCACCGCTGTCCTCATCACCGGTCTTGGTATGCAGAGGCTGACCCCTCACAACATGACCTCCCATGCCACTCTCCACATCTATACTTTGCCGTCTATACATTGGCCCCATTTCTTCGCTACCAAGTAGCTGCTGACTGCCCGCCTCAAATTGTTCATCCTCGCTATATCGTGGCGCTGAGCCCAGACCACATAGTAGATCTCTGGCTGTGGGAACTGGAAGGGACAGAGGCGGGTTGAGGACAGGTGAGGGCCGCTGACCCGCTCCTGGACCATGCCAACTAAGGGTTGTGTCTGACGATCCCACCGACTCTTGGCTGGGGTAGTCAGATGTCATCTGGGAGGAAGTGGATGACCTAGTCAACCAATCAAGAACCCTTGGGTTGCTAGTCAGCACACGTCCGCTAGATGACAGCGGCAGTTGTGGCCTCACCGAGTGACCCCTGCTGCGACGTCCCCTTGCTGTGCTGCGACCTGGGCCTGCTCCAGGAATGTTTGTGCCACTGCCACTCGCAGGTGAAGAGCCTGCCACCTCTCTGTCTGACATACTGTTTGTTCTAAAATGTACAGACACTGTTTGATGAAGATATCTGTATATGCTATATATACACCCTGTATTTGATTCCAAATGAACCCAGTAACAAGCTTGGGTAACCCTTGGATATAAATTGCGCTCCACAAATGGGCAGGAAAAATTTACTTGTATGTGTCGTTTAAAAACACTGTATTTTACTGAATTTAAAAGCACAAACAGGCTTAATTAACCTTCGGATATGAATTATGCTACAGCAAAATAGCTTCTTTGCGGTGAAAAAGAAGGTTTCTTTAGTGACCACAACAGCAGAACAACGCTTAAGTAACCCCTGGATGTAAATTGCGCAAAAGAATTGAGCAACCAAAAACTACGAGCTTTGTAGCGTGTTACAATGGCGTGTATTTTACGCTACACAACAAGAGGAAAACTTGTAATTAACCTTCGGTTATGAATTATGCTACAGGAAAAATGTCTTTTTTGCCGGTGAAAAAGACGGTTTCTTTTAGTCACCACAGCAGCAGAACAACGCTTAATTACCGTATATACTGTGCTGAAAAATCTCCCCTCGGCTTATACTCGAGTCACTGTCGGCGCTCGGGCGCTGCGATGGCCCGTGCGCCGACAGGGACGCTTCAGTTATATGTGACTCCGCAGGGAGCGCATATAACTGAATGCCGAGTGAGCGCAAAGTGTCCGGTCGCTGCGCTGGCCCGGGCACTGTCCGCGATCCCTTCACCTATAAGCGACTCCTCCGGAGCGCATATAGTTGAAGGTATACCACTGCGGGCCAGAGATAGAGCGACCCCTGCACAGCAGTGGTCTCCAGGCGGCCGCAAGCAGACTCGCGGCCGTCCGGAGTTTCCGGCACAGGCAGCGTGTGTCATCACGCTGCGTGCGCGGCCTGATGACGTCACCCGCCTGTGCCGGGAAGATGCAGGAGAGCGCGCGAGGAGACGGAGCAGCGGGGATCCAGGTAAGTGATTGTTTTTTTATTTTTTTAAACTGCCTACAGCCGTCTATACCTGCCTACAGATGCCTATACCTGCCTACAGCCTGCCTATACCTGCTCTATACCTGCCTACAGCTGCCTATACCTGCCTTATACCTGCCTACAGCTGCCTATATCTGCCTACAGCCGGCCCTATACCTGCGTTATACCTGCCTACAGCTGCCTATACCTGCCCTATACCTGCCTACAGCTGGCCCTATACCTGCCTACAGCTGCCTATACCTTCCCTATACCTGCCTACAGCTGGCCCTATACCTGCCCTATACCTGCCTACAGCTACCTATACCTGCCTACAGCCGGCCCTATACCTGCCTACAGCTGCCTATACCTGCCCTATACCTGCCTACAGCCTGCCCTATACCTGCCTATGGGGCCATATACCTGCCTATTACCTGCCTATGGGGCCACATACCTGCCTATTACCTGCGTATGGCGCCATATACCTGCCTATAATCTGCTTATGGGGGACATATAACTGCCTATTACATGCCTTTTGAGACATATACCTGCCTATACCTGCATATAGGGCCATATATCTGCCTATAATTGCCTATGGGGACATTAAACTGCCTATGTAATTTTATTGGTATCCATTTTTATTTTAAAAATTTACCAGTAGCCGCTGAATTTTCTACCATAGGCTTATACTCGAGTCAATAAGTTTTCCCATTTTTTGGGGCAAAAGTAGGTGCCTCGGCTTATACTCGGGTCGGCTTATACTTGAGTATATACGGTAACCCCTGGATGTAAATTGCGCAAAAGAATTGAGCAGCCAATAATGAAGTGGTATTTGTATTGTAAAAACGCTGTTTCTTTAAATGAATACAGCAGGAGCAGGCTTAGATCACCCTTGGATATTCAATGTGCGTGAGCAGATAGCATTAAAATGTATATGCAGCTGCAGTGGACGCACACTGGACTTCAGATCCAATACCCCACAAATCAGAAATGGAACGTTAAGAGAAGCAGTCTCTGAGACAAGCTGAGACACCCCCCAAAAATCACTGTATAAAAATTAGTTCTTTAGTATCAGCTATCATAAGCAGCCGCGCAGCACCTTCCCTAATCAGTACATGAGAGCGGTAATGAGCTCCCAGCGTCGCGCCCGGACTATATAGTGCGGTGCCGTCTCAGGATGCCGCCGGTCTCTGGTTGGCTTCGTCTCTGCACATGTGCTGCAGGCTCTGCGCTGCTTCCTCCCAGAGTTCTTTGCCCCATGTCACGCCATGTGCTCGCAGCCAATTTATCAATGAAAAGCACACTTCGTTCACGCGAAACCCCAAATTTCGATTCGTTCCGAACCGAATTTTTTCTAAAATTTTAAATGAATTCCACTTTGTTAAAAACAATCGCCCACTCTAAAAATCACATGACCATTTAATAATTCACTGTATTGCTTTCAACGCCATTTCCAGCTCACTCCTGTACTTACGATGCTGTATGTCTGCTTGCTTGCTGAGGCAAAGATTTGTTTATTGCGATTTTAGACGGGGAAAATTGCTATTTAAATTATTAGGCGTTAGTTGGGGTGTGTACAGAAGCCTAGGGAAAAAATTTAATAAGAGTTGGTATTGCTGGCTGCATCTTTTTCATCCAAAGCTGTTATTTAACAACATTTTAGGCTCATAAAATGCCTAACCTCATAAAAACTACCCATAAATCAACCATCCCCAAAATTCATTTTTGCAGTATTGGGGGTGAAATCATTTTTAAACACCGTCTTAAAACCCTATACAAAAAAATATTTTAAAATTAGGGGTTGTTTGGGGAAAATTTTCTGATTGGAGAAAAGTTTATTTTTGGGGCATTTTTGGGGGTGAAATACCTTTCAAATAACATGTGTTTTTGTTATAAAATTTATCCAGGAAATAGATTCTCTCTGTTTGAAAAATTTTAATAAAAAATACAAAAGATTGGCTCACCTCGTGGACTTCTCACTTTTTTTTTTCCCCGGGACCACAAGCCCGTAGTCCCTCTGAATCACCGCCGCCAGGGGGGAAATATATTCCCAAAAAAAGGAAGTCGGGAACATTCCCGCCGAACGTATCACCAAGAAAACCGTATCCTTTTCATGGGGTTTAAAAAGTAGACTTTATTTTTCCAGTAAAAAGAACACAGCAGTCCCAAAAACCAACCCCCCACAGGTGAAACATGGAAAACACAGACGTTTTTCGGTACTTTACCCTTGTCACGGATGGCGGGGTCACTCCACTTGTTTTAAATATGTTAAAACCAATCCCCCAATTCAAAAAATGGCCACTTTCAGAATAAAATGGGGGAACACCAAAAATTGGCCTGGAGACTTCCTAAAATTTTTGTGATACATTAAAGTAAATGAGCATGAAAAAAAAAAAACAAACAAACAAAAAAAAAACTTTTTTCAAGCATCCGGACAATACTATATCCTAAGATATGCTTTTGTTCAAAAAATATTACCGTGCAAAATTTGAACCTTGGGTCTTGGGGTGCCTAGCCCTGAGGACCCATTGTGCCCTCTTTCTCACTAATTTTTGTCCAAATTTTCCCGCCTCATATGGACTGGAATTGTTCTAGACATAATATTTTAAATTATTAAATCCCCATTATGTTCCTCTAAAAAATTTTTTGCACCCCCCATAATTGCCCTTTGCCCCTTTTTTGATATTGCTATGGTTCCAAAATGCGGTTTTTGCTTTTCGAATTTGGCCAATATTTTTTTTTCACAGATGGGTGCACTCTAGATGTATATAATGTGATTTTAAAATTTGTAAGTGTGAATGCATATATACGTTTTTTGTCTGAACCCGTGAAGGGGGCGGTTTTAAATCTACACGCAGCATTACAGCGCCCACCTCCACATTTAAAGAACCCTTTTTGAGTAACCGATCTTGTTAGATCCATTTGGTTGGGTATGTCGTGGGGGGATATATTTTCCCCCCGGGGTTTTCCCCTTTTTGGTCCACCTGCACCCCCTTTACCATGATACTGTCCAATTTTTTTCATCTTGAGGAAATTTTCAAATTTTTTTTTAAAAATTTTTTTTAATTTGAAAAAAATTTTTGCTGTATTGTAAAAAAGTAATTTTTGGCTTTCGATTTCCTGTTCCTCTTTTTTTTTTACTGTGGTAAAAAATGATTTTGTCTATACCACAAACCTACTTTAGCCTTACAATATCTCTTTTCTATACCCTCTTTTTTCTATTTTTTTGTAATTGTTTTTTTCTACTTCTTTTAAACCTCGTCAAGTGTGTGTTCTTCTTGCCCAAATGAATCCCAAAGGGATTGCTTTGATAGTATTACTGAGGGCAACGTTCGCCCTAAAAATTTGAATTGCCCCAAATTGGTTCTGTATAGTGGGGCAGAATTTTAAAACCCTTTAAACTTCCCCCCTGAATTGTTATCCGGAAGGGGAATGTTGGTTTTGTCCCAAGGGCATGAAAACCCAAAAATTTAAAAAGGGATTCTGATTAACTATAAGGAAAACTGTATGGGCTACAAATCGGACCCCAAAATTATCAAGGGGTCATCGATTAGCCCCCATACCAACAAAACAATCAAAAAAGGGGTTCTGAGTTATAGGGCATGGGCTCCCCCCTGCCATAGGGGTTAAATTGCCAGGGGGTGGGGGAAAATTTTCCCCCCCATGGGCGCCCCACTAGTGGATGTAAAAACATTTAAAAATTTGAAGAAATTACTTGTGAGAAGACCAAAACCGCAAGAATAATAAATTCCTGTAAGTTTTTTTCATTTTTCATTTTGATGAAAGAAAAGCCAAAGCCCCCAGGGTACTTGTGTGGGTGCACGAATATACCCCTTTACAATCACACGGACCCATTGTAGTTCCCTTTCCCCGTTCATTGCCAGATAACATCGGGAGCAGGTTTTGAGCCTTTACTACCCGGAAGACTTTGCCCAATTTTTTGCAATAGTTCACAACCCAAACTACTGGGGCCCTCTTTGGGGGGATCCATTGTGATATGATAGGGCGAAGGGCCTGGGGAAAAACACATCTTTGTGAATTTTGGGAGCCCCCATAGAAGATTTTTAAACCCTTTTTCCTTAAAAGAGAGCTTCTTTGTTTTTTCATTAATGGGGTCCCAAAACTAAACCCCCTGCAAACCTTAAATAATTTGCTTTGAAAGTGTTTGTGGGGTTCTCTTAACTTTTCGATATGTGTTGACATATCTAAAATTTTTTTGTGCTTGTTTAAAAAATAAAAAGGCCCCTAAGACTACAGTGGCCCCCCCTTACGCCTTTTAATAAAGGGTTTTTTTTTCCCTCAACCTTTAAGGTTTTATTTGGACCCGACTTATTGTTCCCTCAGTTTGCACTTTTTCCCACAATTTTTATTATGTAATTTTAGAAGATCCGTTCCATTACTTTTTTAAAGTTTTTCCCGGGAGGGGACTTTGCCCTTTAGGGATAAAACTTTGGGTTTGGTATGTGATGCTGAACAATTATTCCTTTCCCGCCCTAATTTTGTATTGCCCCTACATTCAAACCCCCTTTGCGTATTTTAAAGCAAGTTGTTCTTTAAAATGTAGGGATTCATATTCTTAATGATATCCGAACTACGCAGATCCCCCCTGTCTTTTGCCCCTTAAAAAAAACAATTTAAAAATGCAAAAGTCTTACAAATTTATTAATGTCCATTATTGTGTCGAACAAATCAAAATCCTGTGTGGGTACAAAATTAAAACCTTGCTTAAGGACTTCCAGTTGTGTACCAGTCAAAATAGTTGGAGTGAAGATAATCACTTTCGTTGACTCCTTTGTCCCGTAAATTCTTTGGTTGGCAAAAAGTTCCATTGATTTCCCCGGGAGGGTTGATTTCTTTTGTTTTCCTTTAGTTTTTTGACAGATTTATTACCTGTCACGGGTGCCTCTGCGCTCAATATGGGTTTTTTTCCTTTTGTTACGTTTGGTGGCCCCCATCTTCGTTAGAAACGAGAAACTTAAAGATCTTCCACTATTTTGTTGTTTTTTTTTTTTCTTTTAGGTGGATCTAGGGAATGATTTTTTTTTTTTGTCCCCTGTATATTCCCTTATTTTGTTTGTAACCCCCAAATTTTTATTAAATTTTTCTTCTTGTTCTCCATTATAATGTCCTCTGCTTTCTCTAAAGATTCTTTTAAATGGGCTTGTGCAGTTTGAAACTCCGATATATCCGCAAACATATTAACTTTAGTCTCTAATATTTTGACTTGCTGATCCACTTCTTTTAATTTTTCTGTCTCCAGATCTATGATGGTTTTTTTGTGCCAGGGGGAAAATCTGAGAGTTGTTATTCATTTATTTTTAAACCTTCTGATGCCCAAGGATGGAACCTTTTTGAGACCTTTAAAAAAGGGTAATTTTTCTTTTTAAATAGGCTTTTAATGTAGCTGGCCCACCAAATTTTGAGTTCTTTTTTTTTTTGTTTTTTCGAGTTCCTAAAGGCGTTCATTCTATGCCATTCAGTATGGGAATTGTATTATCAAGACGGCTGCCAATTTGGGCCATTCTCTCATTCATATTGATTGCAGCATTTAACTTTGCAAAATTTATTGGGGTTGGTCTGTTTGTGTTATTTTACCTGTACAAAAACATGTGGGTGCCCTTAATGCCTGGATAGCGTGAGTCAAGGAGGTAGCCAAAAATGGCCTGCAAACAGTGAATGCAAATAAAAAATCTGGCTCATCTCTTGGACTTTCACTTTTATTTCTCGTAGGCTTTAATGTGCGTCCCACCAAATTTTGCGCAAATTTTTTCTCATAAACGGAAGCTGATAAAAGTCTGCCATCGGTAGGAACCAAGAAACCAAACCTCTGCCAATTTATTTCAGCTGTCATTTCCAGTAAAACAGCAACGGATCTTTGCAAAGCTAGGCTGTCGGTTGTAATAGTGATAAAAAAACGGTTGGTGCCTTAACCTTTGCTAACTGTCGGTATGGTGAAGGCTCAAATTCTAGCTTTAAAATCAATCTCCAATCAAAAAGGCCAACACATGGGTCAAATGAATGGATACCTAAATTTCTGCCACAGAATGTAGCCCTGTACTTTGAACTTTATATTAAACGTATCATCGAAAAAAATAAAAAAAAACACAGAATTATTAATTCTTAAGTTCTTATCGCAATTACTTAATCTAGAGAATTGCTTTTTATCCAGATAATGGCCCTATCGGGGAAAATTGAGACCTTGTCGCCATCGTGCCTAGTCTAAATTCATTGTGGGAGCTCCTTGCCTCACTAATTTAGTCAACCCCTTGTTGATTGTAATTGTGTTATGCATAATCTTGATTATTAATATGCCATTTATGTTCCTCTACAAAATTTTTTCCTCCAATTAATCATCCTTTTAATACTGCTATGTGTTCCATTGGGGTTTAACCATTCCGACCTGCAATATTCTTCAGGCAGTAAAGTACTCACATAAAAGTAAACCCAATGAGAAACATTGGGCGAACGTTGCCACTCAGTCAATACTATCAAAGCAATCCCTTATGGGGAGTTCATTAGGGCAAGAAGAACATGCACACTTGACGAGGATTATAAAGAAGTAGAAAAAACAATTACAACAAGATTAGAACAAAAGGGTAGAACAAGAATATTGAAAAGGCTAAACAAAGGGTTAGGGTATAGACAAAAATCATTGTTGCCCCACAGTAAAAAAAAAAAAGAGAACAGGAATATCAGAAAGCCAAAATTATTTTTTTCAATAAGTAAGAAAAAACTTTAATCAAATTAAAAAACATTTTCAAAAAAAATTTGAACATTTTACGCAAAAAGAAAAAATTTGGACAGTATCATCGCTAAGGGGGGGGGGTTGGTCCCAAAAAGGGGGAAAAACCCCGGGAACTAAACCCCCAAGCACTTAAAAACCCAAACCAATCTATTAAAAAGATCGGTTATCTAAAAAAGGGTTTTCTTTAAATTGGAGGTGGCCCTGTAATGCATGCAGTGTACATTTAAAACCCCCCACCTTCACGGATTCAACAAAAACGAATATAGACTTTTCGACATTTCACAAATTGTAATAGTATCACCCAATATACATCATGATGCATATCGTGAAAAAAAAATATATGGGCATACGTTTCGAAAACAAAAACCCGCATTATGGAAAAATCAAGTATCAAAAAGGGACAAGGACAATTATGGGGGCTCTAAAAAATTTTTTTAAAGGGAAAATAATGGCGATATTTAAAAATTTAAAATATTATGTCATAACACAATTCCACGTCCAAATTGAGGTGGCAATTGGACAAAATTAGTGAGGCAAAGAAGGCCACAATGGATCCTCAGACTAGGCACCAGAAGACCACAAGGTCTCAATTTTCGCACAAAATATGCTATATATTTATTAGAACAAAAAGCATATCTCTAGGATATATATTGTCCGGAGGGACTTAAAATAAGTTTTGTGTTGTTGTTTGTTTGTTTTTTTTTTTTGTTTTTTTCATGCATACGTTTACTCTAATAGTATCACACATTGTAGAGAAGCTCATCCAGGCCAGATTTTAGGTGTCTCATCATTTGCATTATGAATGTGCCCAGTTTTTTGAATTGGTGATTGGTTTTAAAGCATATATAAAGCAAGAGGCAGTGACCCTGCCATCACAAGTGAGCAAGGGTAAAGTACCCAAAAAGCGTCTTGTTTTATCACCTGTTCATCACCTGTGAGGGGTTGGTTGCTGCACTGCTGTGTTGCTGTTTTACTGGAAGAAAAAATTAGCTGCTACATTTTTACCGCATGAAGGATACGGGTTTTCTTGGTGCATAGCGTTCGTTGCTAAATCTTAGTCAATACCAAAAAGTGTAATTGTTCTAGATTTTAAGTCCACATAACGCTGAAATATACCAGTGCATTATTGTGCTCCACATACAGCATATATACACTTCTCTCTTTTTTATTAGATTTATCTTGTGCCACACACAGAGCTATAATATTTAGCTTTTGAACATGGTAAGAACTAGAGGTGGTAAGCGAGCAAGTAGGGGCATAGGAAGTGGAGTTAGAGATACGAGACAAGGCACTCCTTCCAGTGCTCCGGACATCAAGTGAACACATAGTCAGTCGCAGGACCGTCAGGCCTGACATCACTTTCTAGTTCCCTGTACATTCATTACTGAACAGCATTGCCAATGTTTCAGTGGTTTTTCAGACCGTGCATCCTCAGTTTTACTTCCTCTTCCCTCTCCGTCTGGCCAAATGTCGTCATCATCACATCAGCCCAACCCTAAGAAAAACAAAAATGTCAAAAACCCAATTACAGACCCTAAAAACAATCATATTTGAAGAGTTTTTGATACACAATGGGTTGGGTCAGTACCATTTCAATAGATCAAAGGCCAAAGGTAGATTTTGTTGCTCTGCCCCCATCGCTGTGTCTTTTTTGATTAGGGCCGCTAAAGGAGTATGCCTTTTCCCCCTTTTGGCACCCCTGCCATTGCCTGTCCATTTCCAATACGATGTCTTTTACATTTAAAGGGGCTTTTAGGCCCTTGGGTTTTAGGGCCCCGTAGCGGTGAGTGCACCCCTTAAAAAAACTGGGCCTGAGCTGATCCTCCATGTTCCCTTTGGGGGTTTTTGCGCCACCACATATATACAGTACAAAGTTTGAAGCAGAGGGTAACTTGAAATTCTTGGGCCCCGGGTGCAAAAAGTGAAAGATCTCCTGCTGTTAATGGGCCATTTCCAATACCGGTGTTTCTTATGTCTCAAAGGGTTTGGGGGCCCTTTCAGGTGCAAGGCCCCTTTTGCGCTGTCCCGCGCCCCTTCTTAATACCCCCCCGCTTGCAAGCGTCCCTCTTTTAGTTAGCATGAAGGAATGAATATTTTACCCTCCAATTTTTTTCTGTCACTTTTGGCCAATTTTCTTCCTAATTGTTCCTTTTTCCCAGTTTACTTTGAAAAGGAAATTTTACAGCTTCTCCTCCCCTGTTTGGTATAAATTTTTAAACCAAACACTTCCCCCATAGTTTAAGGGGGGTTTCGAAGTTCGAGTTCGAATAAAACTTCGAACTTGAACTCACAAAGTTTCGAAGTTCTAGAACTTTTTAACAGTATCGCTCACCACTAAACAAAACTCCTCTCCCAACACTAGATCTGAGCTGGAATATCATAAACTGAACTTTTAACTTAAAAGCACATGGCAAAACCCTCTTTTAACTGCTTGCCTGCATGTTTCCATTTAGAAATCCGACTGTAAAACCATCCCCATAGACCTCAGTTGATCCACATTGTAGTCATTACGATTTTCTTAGGCCGGATTTTAAAATCGCCACTTTTTAAAAAACTTAGAGCATGCTCAATCTTCTGCCGTATTTCACTCGGGAAATGGTGAACATTTAACCACTGCAGTCAACTGCGAGGATCACACAAACAAAATAATCAGACAGCACACTACTACCCAAAGAGACATGTCACGAAGTGAACAAAGGAACTATTTTCAAAATACGTTTTAGCTACTTATTGGATACATGAAAATTTGAGGTCCTTAGCGCACATTTTGGATCAAAACTGTGAGTGCCCATCCACAGCAACAAGATGGCCTTAGTTCAAATAGAGACCTACACTAATATCTCACCTCACTCGGTGATAATTCAGGCCTTCATATTTTCAGGGATTGAAGGTCCCAGCTACATTCTGCTTTGATTAAAAACAGTCTGTGTGGATGGGTTGTGTGCACAATTAAAATATGGAGGCCTGAATTGGCATCGAGTGAGGTGAGATGTCAGTGTAGGTCCCCATCTGAACTAAGGTCACCTTGTCGTGGTGCATGGGCACTCACAGTTTTGATAAAAATTCTGCGCTAAGAACCTCAGATTTGTATATACATAGTTCCTATGTTCATTTTGATTGTCTCTTAGCGTTTGTAGAGTGATGCCGATATTTTGTTGTGTTTGCATTGCCTGCTGCCATGCCAGCGTGCACCTACATAATGCATCTACATAATTTTCTTTAAAATTGTTTTGCATGTGCTGATCAATTGGATGGCATGAAACATGACCAGAAATCTTAGAGGGTGTTCTCTGGCACAGATTTTGGCACAGATCCACTTAATAGTGCTCTATGATGTAAAAACCATTGAAAAAATGAATCTTAAAACTGTGTTAAAATCTGATCGAGATCTGTTTAAAAAAAGTGACAAAAAACTAAAACCGAGTTAAAAATCCTCGGGTTGTTGGGTAAAATACTGTCCACATACTCATCAGATGACACAATTTTAGGATTAGTTCTCCGACACGTATTTTGTCCGTTGGTTTGTGTGGGTGTCCGTGGAGTCCAAGCATGCTTCCTCCTATTGTGCCGGGACTAAAGCACCCTTACCGTAATTAAGATGCTAGTCCATTGTAACCCCTTCCTATCCCTCTATATACACAATCTACATGTAATATGCTAACTCACAGATTAATTACACAGCTACAACCTTTGTTCTTAGGGGGTTGGGTCTCACCCCAACTACAGCATATCCCTGTTTTAGCAGCTTCATCACCCAGTGGGAAATTCTGGAATTCACTCTCCAGGAAAGAAGAAGGGATTTAACATTTCAAATGGCAATATCTACAGTGGGTCAATAGTTAAACAGGAATAGATGCATTTAACATCATTTTCCTGTTCTATTTTACAATGTTTTAAACTGTGTTCATTTCTTAAGGTGTACCTTTAGTCAGTAATGTTTCAATGTCAAAGTTTCATATTTTCAACCTTAGTAACTCTAGGACAATTTAATGCTAGCAAAGCAATCCATGTCAATCACCATATGTCCCTCCAAGATATCAAAGACTTACTGGAAAAGTAAGAACCTCTTAGTTGAATATTTTAATAAACATGGCGGAAATAGGCTATCTCCTGAAATCACCACTCTATGCCAAGATGTAAGCAATCTGGACTTTACCCACATGTTCAGTGTTGACCACAAGAGTTAACACTTGATTTTTGATCTCACCTATGTCAAAAATGGAGTAGGTTTTTTTTTTTTTTATCGTGTGCCACAATATCCAATTCTCCAACTTGATTCATCTCACTAACAGTAAAAATGTAAAGGTTCAGTTGAGGAAGCCAGGAAGATGGTGTTGAAGTTTCACATCACCCAGGAAGGAAGTAATTAAAACCATCGCCCACGACACTCAGATAGCAATGCTTGTACATTTACTGGTGTCATCCAGGATCTTATGCTGGCTCTAGTGAAATACATCAATGCTGATGTCATTTTTCACTATTCTTGTATATATTTTACAACATGTTACAGCCCGGGCGCAGTTCATATTGTTTAGAATACTGTCACCATAGTACCCTAGGTCTCGAAAACTATGCAACTATTAATATAGGAAGCTGCGTATAGTATATGACATGTATTACCGTACAGGTGAAAAGAAGCCTAAAAGATAGAGCTTGGACGCGCTATGTCAGTAAAGTCCGTAGGACCAAATGAAAATATAGCCAATCTGGTCTTAGTGGCACTCAATAACCTTTAATATATTAACTATTAATACTGAAAGTATCCCAAAATTTTTTTTCCCCGTATAATTATGGTACATTTTCAGTCAGTTTTTATCTAAAAAACTTTTTGGCCCCGCGTGAAGCTAATTTGTATATATTATATGCTTATGAATCATTAATTATCTTTTATAAATAGGCCAAGTTGTCTGCACATTTTTAATTTATATAAGAAAACAAGGTCATCCATGCAAATGGCATGATAGAAACAATCTGCCTCTGTGATGTGGGTCCGAGTACCTTCTTCTGCAGATGGATGGAGATCCCAGAAGTTGATATATGTGCATATGCCATAAATGTCTTAGGCAGGTAAATTCCTTTAATTTTTTAATAGTTGTAGTAATTTGAGCCGCGAGCGTTAATATTTTATAAGCTGAGATGAGATTATAATTCTGTATTCAGCAATTTATTTTAAATTAACATTTTTTATTTCAGCCATCTGACAATTATCTTGCGCTATTAACTCTATAATACACTGTAATATGCATTATGACATCCACAGCTTATTTTCTTGTCCGTTTAGAATATATTTTCCAATTTTAAATAGAGCACTTAGAGATGGGGCGAATTGATTCTAACGAAGTGGAATTCGTTTAGAATTTCCAGGCGAAACTTCGTGCTGAACGAAGTCTAACTTTGGGGTACTTCGCAGTAGAACGAAGTGTGCTTTTGATTGATAAAATGGCTGCGGAGCACATGGCCCCTACATTGGGCAAAGCACACTGGGAGGATGAAGAGCATAGCCTGCATGACATGTGACAGAGAAAAGCCAATCAGAGACCCACGGAGATTCTGTGACGTCCACCGCACTATATAAGTCCGACGCGACGCCGGGAGCTCACAACTCCTCTCAATGTTCTCATCAGGGAAGGTGTCTGTCGGCTGATAAGCTCTTCCTGAAGGAATTGATTTTTATACAGCGATTTCTGTGGGGTGGCTCAGCTAGTCTCAGAGACTGTTCCTCTTAATGTTCTATTTTCTAATTTTTTTGGGTATGTGGATCTGAATGATCCAGTGTGGCGTCCACTGCAGCTCATATACAAATCAATATCCAATGAGGCGGCTATCTAAGCCAGTTCCAGATGGTATCATTCTTAAAGAAACAGCGTTTTTACAATACAAATAACCACATCATTTTTTTGGCTGCTCAATTCTATTGCGCAATGTACAACCAGTGGTTGATTAAGCGTTGTTTTGCTGGTGTGCTGACCCCCAAGAAACCGTCTTTTCAACGCCAAAATATGATAATTTTTCCTGTAGCCTAATTCACAATCAAAGACTAAGTACACTGTAATCTCTCTTGGTATGTTTGGCAGTGAAAACACGCAATTTTAACACGCTACAAGCTACTAGTTTGTGCGGCTCATTTCTATTTGCGCAATTACATCCAGGGGTTAATTAAGCGTTGTTTTTTAGCTGTGTCTGACAAAAATAAACCGTCTCTTTTTCACCGCCAAAATATAAAATTTTTTTCCCTTTAGCCAAATTCAATCCAAAGGGTTAATTAAGCCTGTTTGTGCTTTTACATTTAGAAAGCACAAAAGTGTTTTTTAAAAGACACTTAAAAAAGTAAATTTTTCCTGGCCAATTTTTGGTGGGGCAAATTTTTATCCAAAAAGGGGTTTCCCAAGCTTGGTTACTTTCATAATTACAGTTTTTTAAAAAACAGGGGTAAATTTATCAATACAGAAATCTCACAAACAGTGTCGGGAAATTTTAAACAAACATTGTCAGACAAGAGGTGGCAGGGTCTGGGCCCGCAGTTTGGGAAAAGGAAAACATTTTCCCGGGAAAAGGCCCAGTTTGCAGCAAAGCAAGGGGACGGTCCCGCAGGGGTCACTCCCCCTGAAACCAAAAACTGCCGCTGTCAAACTAACGGCCTTGGGGTTTTTTTTCAAACCAACCCAAGGGGTTCCCTTTTTTGGTTTTCCAGTCATCCCTTCCCCCCCCAGAGACATCTGACAACCCCACCAAGAACCCGGGGGGAAAACCCCAGAAAACAACCATTAATTGGCAAAAGGCCCCCCGGGGGGCGGGTCAGGGGGGGCCCCCTCACCTGTTTCCCCAGCCCCGCCTCTGTCCCCATTTCCCGGGTTTTCCTCAGCCAGAGATCTACCCCCCCATTGGTCCCGGGCTCCGCGCCACTATATAAACGAGGGGAACAATTTGAAAGGGCAGTCCCGCAAACTACTTGGTACGAAAAAAATGGGCCAAAATCGCCTGCTTCTTGCAGTAGGGGGCAAAGTGATAGAGTGGGAGAGTGGAATGGGAGGTCATGTTTGAGAGTCAGCCTCCGGCATAACCAAACCGGTGATGAGGACAGCAGTGACGAATGAAACAGCAAATAGTATGAGTGATGTAGCCGACCGCACTTGGGGAGCCGGGTGAGGCAGGGCTTCATCATCGTCAGAGAAGGAGGGCGACGGCTGTTGCGCGTCAGGCAGCAGCGCAGCCTCAGCAAGTGTGGTCGTGTGGTCCTTGAAGTCAGCAGGATAAACAGCAGTGTTAGTAGTCCGGGAGCCAACGGCCACGGTAAACAACCCCGCTTCGCAGGTCCAAGAAAGTAAGCAGCACAGGGGGCTCAGCGAGCAGCGGCGGCATAGTCCACTCAGTGCGAGCGTTTGCGGTAAAAAATCCGATACTCCGGCGGTGAGTGGCACTTCTTTGCTTAAGACCCCAGCGGAGGCCGAATATTGTAAAGAGGTAGAATCTGAGGCAGAAAGTAAGCGAGGCCAGGGAGCTAACGATGGCACCAAACGGCTCTGCGTCAACACATGCCGCGTCACCTATCAGGTTGGAGCCTGGGGAGAAACGTGGGTCAAAAAGTGGAGGTCCAGCAGCCGGCCGCAGACAACGGGCAGGCGAGCAGCGCCCATTGGCAAGCATGCCATTGCAGCCAGTCAAGGCTCCACCAACCTAACTTCAGAAGGGAGCTGTATCTCTTTAACCCATCTCCCGGTCCAGATGCTCCTGCACCTCGACTACTTCATGGCCCAGCAGTCAGTCACGAGGCGATTCTGCAAAGAGACAACATATGCTTACAACAATCCTAGGTCAGACAGCTGACCGTAGCTTCCTGTCCAAGATTGTTGGTACTGGCAGTCCTCCCTTTCCAAATGGTGGACTTTGCAAAACCGTTCAGTAGAACTATTGATTGTGCCGAGCCGGACATGGAGATTTCCAACCGTTATTTCTTTTTTCATTTCCAAAAATGCAGTACCAAGCACTTCATAAATCTGTAAACATAAGAAGGTGGGTCAGTCCTTGAGCTTATCGGTTTGGTTCCAAGGTGCACCACGGCAGCGCAGAAGGTCTGGCGCTGTAACTACGGTCAGGGCCAGATACATGTCCTTTACGGCCCCACAGGGTTATGTGGTTGCTTCCAGCCCAGGAACACCAACAACTATGGACAGAAGAACGTCCGCTTTCCCTTCTCCTCCACGTTGTCCAAACTGCTGCACCTGCGCCAATGTCCGCCTCCTCCTCTCACCACCACCACCATCAATCAGCCTCCACAAGTACTGCACCATCATACCACCGTGTAGGGCACAGCGGTGTCACGCAGTTCTACACCTGGCTTGGCCTCGGCGAAGGAAGTCACACGAGGGGAGGAACAGGGCTCCCGCACCATGCAGCAGAAATCGATGTGTGGGCTTCTTTTCCGCGCTCCAACCTCAAATCCTAGGAACCATGGTGACGGACAATGGTAGGAACATGGTGTCCGCAGGCTGCACCGAGGAGGGATGGTCCATGCGCCCTGCATGTGCGCCACTGTGGTCTTCACTCTGGTTTGTGAAAAGGTTCCTGAATCTTCAGACGATACAAAAATGGCCATAAACTGTGCAATCACTTTATTCCCATTCGTTACAAAGCAGTCCACCCTCCCTCGAGTTGCAAGCGGCAGAACGGCCCGTCCCCCAACACACCTATATGCGATGTTTTCCACCGCGCTGAGAATTCCAGCCTGCACATGTTTGACCCGACGTATGAACAGAGAAAAGGCCATTTAACGATTTTTTGATGATCCAGGCAGACAGAAGTACTCCCCTGTGGAAACTTTTGATGTCAGGCCAGAAGGCAGCTCATTGCGTGACACCTGGCCGTTTTGTTGAGAGCCATACGAGGAGGCGACTTTATTATGTCAGTCGCCATGACACGATGAATTAACATCATATCCACGCTTCATGTCCTGGAACAGATGCTGAAAAATCAGTCTGGGCAGGGGACTGAGACGTGGCGACTACATCTCGAGTGGCCACATGAGTCCGGTGGGACTGAAATGTAGGAGGAGGCACATTGGAGCAGAAGGCAATTGTCTGGTGTTAAATGAGTGGAGTTATCCTCACCCAGGTGACAAGAGAGGCAGGAGGTCAGTAGCATCTGGATGAGGTGATGGAGATGAGGAAGACAGAGGCAGAATGACCCCCAAGCACCGTGGCAGTATACAGTGGAAATGAGCAGGGAGCCCCTCGAGTCACTGGCAGATGGCCCGCAAGCATGCTTATTTTGCCCTGGCTAGTGACAGCCGAAAAAGTCACATCCGGCAGAGGGTATGACATCTTGTGCTCTCCACCCTATTGGATCCCTCGCTACCGAACGGTCCAAAATGGAGAGCCTTTCTTCCCACCCCCAGGCTATTGAGATGGAAGGGAACAAACTCCAAATACTATAGGGGAAATCCCTCCGAAATCAGTTGGGCTGCTGCCTATCTGCAGGCAAAGTCGCCCTACTACTGATAGTTCAGACCGGGGGTTCCTCAGCGCTCACCTACTACCTCTGCCGGAGGCTGCTGGGTAAGGTAGGGGGTTATGAGCAGTACCAGCTCCATCAGTATAACCTAAGTCTGGAGTCCACAGATGAGCAGCTTCCTCACCCGCGCTAGTTAGGAGAGCAGTCGCCACAGCAGATCAGCATTCAGCAGGACCTGGAGCAGTCTCGAACCAACAGGTTGTGGCCCTACTTGGACAGTCACTCGTGCCACCTCATTTTAGAATCCGCTGGACAACTGGGCAGCCAAACTGGACGTGTGGCCCGCAACTTGCCGAGTTTGCAGGGAGAAGCAGGAGCCTGCCACGGCCAGTAGTTGGGCAACAAAGCGGAAGTGTTCGTGCGCAGGGCCTCGTTACCCCCAAAGGAGACCCCAGGCTTGTCCACGGGAAATGTGGTGACGACTGACCTTTTCCAAGATGAAATCACGCGTGGATCCGGCCAGGGATTTCCACAACACCAATGCCTTAGGCCGTCAGTCTGGGTTAAAACTACCCTGCTCGGCCACTATTCTGAGTGCCAAGCCACCCGCCGCCTCAGCGACAACATCTGCTGACCGATTTCTCCATCTGCCTACCACCTCTTTACCAGGGACTGGTATTGCCACCTCACTCCCACACTCTGTCATTGTGCCACTCTATGACCTCATGCGGCTGCAGCTGTTTGCCGTGACATCCACACTGTGTCATTGTGCCACTTCTGACCTCATGCTGCTTGTGGCTGCTGCCATGTCCTCCACACTGTGTCATTGAGTGCCACTGCCCTGACCTCATGCATGGCTGCCAGAGCCAGTGACCAATCCGCTCTCAGTCATTGTGCCACTCTGTGGCTTCCTCCCTGTTTATGGCCAACCTCCGAGGGGAAGTCATTGTGCCAAACTAGCCTGATCTCATGGCTGCTGCTGTTGTGACCTTCCACACTGTAATCAATGTGCCCACTCTGATGGCCTATATCTGTTTTGCCGCCTCCAGGAAGTGTCATTGTGCCATGCCCTGCCCTCATACTGCTGCTTGCCCGTGACCTCCACAACTGTGTGATTTGTGCCAATACTGTGGCCTAATAACTGTTTTGCCGCCTCCAGAATGTCTATTGTGCCACTTCCTGATCTCATGCTGCATGCTGTCATACCTCCACACTGTATCATGGTGCCCAGTTGGCCACTCTGTGCCTAATACCTGTTTATGCAGCTCCGAATGTCCATTGTGACCACTGCCTGAATCGCAATGCTGCCTCTGAGTCGGGACCGTCCACACTTGTTGATTGTGCCATTCGTTGGCTTCCTCCTGTTTTGCCACCTCCAGAAATGTCAATGTGCCACTTCGCCTAACCTCATACTGCTAGAACTGCACCTGCCCGCGTGACCTTCCACTCCTCAGTCATTGTGCACTCTGTGCTTCCTCGTGTTTTGACTCCCACCTCCAGAATGTCATTGTGCACTGCCTGACCTCAATAGCTACTATCTGCCGCCGACACCTCCACAACTTTTCCGCCTGTCAACTAATGTTTAGCCACCTGAGTCTCTCAGCTTGTTTTTTTCCAGCTTTTCGCTGCCATGATTTTATCAGGCTACTTCCGGCTTCAGTTTTTTGGTCAGTTTGCCTCTTAGGTGCCAGAGGAATTGTATCGTGAAGCGATTCTAAGAGCGGCGGCAGTCATGTTCGTGTATAACTATAACACAACATTGTATGAAGAACAAACCAAGCAACCCTCTCATATTTAAGCATGGCACAACGTCTAACAGCACCCTGCAGGCTCTGGTGCAGCCTGAAAATACACTTGCTTTTTTAACGCGATTTGTCTGCCGAAGTAATTCGGAAATAAACGCATTTAGTCGGAAAATTCGTCGAAGTGACCGAATCAAATTTTTGAGAAAACCCCATCTCAGTGCCCTTGGGATTAGGCGAGTAGTTATTCCCCCATATTAAATTGCCCCAACAGTAGTGCTACATATTGTTTACACCAGAGCGCCACCATGTGGAGAACCTTTTACTGATTTATGGGTAAAATCTAAGTAAGGACTTCTAGTAGTGATAGCTTATAGAAGCCCTGTTTTACCGCATTAAAAACACAGGGTTGTTGACCGCCTGCTCTATACACAAACGGATACAAGGAAAGCTGTATCTTTAGGCTATGGCTATGTCTACACTGCAAAGAAAAACGTCGTTTTTCCAGCGTTTTTTTTTCGTTTTCTAAAAACGCTGGAAAAGCGACTGTAATCATCAGCCCCAGAGCGACCTTCTATTGTAAAAACCCCCTCCTGCTTCTTTTTTCTGCTCTGTGTTTTTTTTCACTGGTCGTATTTTGCTAGCATGCTCTAAAAAACGCCAGAACAGGGCAGAAATTTTACTACAGGTGTCTATGTAAAGCGCCGGACGTCTTTTGGCGCGTTTTATTTGGCACGTTTACCGCTAGCGTTTTTATTTGCGCGATTTTTCAATGAAAACACCTCCCAGGAGACCCAAGTCCCACCTATAGTGGGTGTCAAACAAAGGTATTCATTATCAATCTGCCATACTAGGTCTGATGAGCTCCTTTTTGTACCTTTTGTAATCAAATGAATCATGCTTTGGTCGCTAACGATTTTTGCGCAATTAATATTTTTTACGATAAAAATACGATATTTACAGATTTTGGGCTCAGAATCTGGTTTTTTACAGATTTTGATGCTAAACATCCTTTTCTAAAACTATATTGGTGCTAAATAAAGTTATCTTGCTACTGATGTCATGAAAATAACAAGTTATTTTTAACGATTTTGGCGTCAGAAATACTTTTTTTACGGATTTTGGCCCAGAATACGTTTTTTACGGATTTTGGCACCAGAATACGTTTTTTACGGATTTTGGCGCAAGAATCCGTTTTTTTACATTTTTTGACACTAAAATAATTTTTTTTGCGATTTTGGGGCCAATAACGTTATCTCGCCTCTTGATTGCCAAAAATCCTTTTTTTTTTCGGATTTTGCCGCAAAAAATAACGTTTTTTTTTTAAGTTTTTTTGACACAATTTTTTTAACTGATTTGGCACTAATAACGTTAGTTCGCGTCTTGACGCCAAAAATAAACGTTTATTACGCATTTTTTGGCGCAAAAATCCTTTTTTTATCCGTTTTTTGGCACTAAAAAAATTTGTGTTTTACAGTATTTTAGCACCAATACGTTATCTCCCACTGAGCCCAAAATATACGTTTTTTTTAACGGATTTTGGCTCAAAAATACGTTTTTTCCTGATTGTTGGCACTAATAACCTTATCTCCTTCTTCTTTGACGCCAAAATACGTTTTACACTCATTTTTGGCGCAAAGAAATACCGTTTTTTTACATTTTTGGCACTAACATAATTGTTTTAAAATTTTAGCGCCAAAAAACATTATCTCGCCTCTGCCCTAAAAATACTTTTTTTTTTAGGGAATTTTGGCGAAAAAAATAATTTTTTTTTTATGTTTTTTGACATAAAATATTTTTTTTTACTGATTTTGGCGCTACAACGTAATCTCGTTCGACCCAAAAAAAATTTTTTTAGGGTTTTTTGGCGAAAGAATCCATTTTTTTATGGCTTTTGGGGCAAAAAACCGTATTTTTTCAGTTTTGGGCGCTAATAAAGTGATCTATTTTTGACGCAAATAAATCTTTTTTTTCCCGGTTTTTCGGCGCCAAAAATCCGATTTTTAGGGGTTTTGGGGGGCTTAGTTCAATATCTTTAAAAATTTTGGGCGCTAATAAACGATCTTGCTTCTGACACAAAAAAAAAATTTTTTTTAGGGAAATTTTGCACAATAATCTTTTTTTTGGGATTTTGGCGCTAAAACCTTTTTTTACAGTTTTTGATGCAAATACGTTATCCTGAGGGAAAGATAATGGGGTTTTTTGGTTTTTGGGGTGCAAGAATCTGGTGCAAAATTTAATAAAGCAGTACACCGGGGACAGCAGCACACAAAGGACAATGTGCTCACAAGGGCACGTGACAAAGGGAAGGACACTTAACATGTTAACTCCACCTTGGGGGTGTAGCTTAATCCCAATGGCTTAATTGGGCATACTTTAAAAAGCAGAGCAAAGACACCCCCAAAAAAAAGCTTTAAAAACCTCCAAAAAAACGCTCCAAAAAAAACAAAAAAACCCCCAAAAAAACGGATTTTTTTTCAGCTGCTTTTGACAGGCAGGGACAAAAACTCAGTTTCATGAACGTTTTTAGTCATTCGTTTTCGGGGTCTTTTTTTTGTCCACTGCAGGGTAGACAAAAGCCAAAGTCTACACCGTGGACAAAAAACCCCTGAAAACGAATGACTAAAAAGTTCATGAAACTGAGTTTTCGCCCACGCCGCAAAAGCCTGAAAAAATGCCCGTTTTTTGGTGCGTTTTTTCGTCAAAAGTGATCACTTTATTACCCCAAAAATCTATAAAAACGGATTTTTGCCCCAAAACCCCAAAAAAAACGGATTCTTGCACCAAAATCCGTAAAATATATATATATTTTTGGCGTCCGAAGCGAGATAACGTTATTAGCGCCAAAATCTGTAAAAAAAAAAAAAATTTTTAGTGCCAAAAAACGTAAAAAAAAGGGATTTTGTGCCAAAATCCGAAAAAAACGGATTTTGGCGTCAGAGGCGAATAACTTATTGGCCCCAAAACTTAAAAAAAAAATTTTTTTAGTCCGAAAAACAAAAAAAAAACGGATTTTAGTGCCAAAAAAATAAAAAAACGGATTTTTGGCTCAAGGCAGTTTAACGATTGCGCCAAAATCTGAAAAAAAAAATTATTTTAGTCCCAAAAAAATAAAAAAAACGGATTCTTGCGCCAAAATCCGAAAAAAAGTATTTTTGCCCAGAAGCGAAATAACTTATTAGCGCCAAAATTTTAAAAAAATTATTTTTAGTGTCAAAAAAAAAAAAACGTTTTTTTGCGCCAAAATCCAAAAAAAAAACGTATTTTGACTTCGGAGGCGAGATAACTTATTAGCGCAAAAAATTTTAAAAAAAAGAAATTTAGTCCAAAAAAAGAAAAAAACGATTTTTTCGGAAAAATCCGAAAAAAAAAACTGATTTTGTCGTCAAGGCAAGATAACGTTTTTTGGGGGCAAAACTGTAAAAAAAAAAAAAATATTTTATCCCCAAAAGCGTAAAAAAACGGATTCTTGCCCAAAATCAAAAAAAAAAAAATCGTTTTTTTGGGGGCCAAAGGGAATAACGTTTTTACCCCAAAAATCGTAAAAAAAATTATTTTATGCTAAAAAACGTATAAAATGGAACTGGCGCCAAAACCCTAAAAATTTGTATTTTTCACATCATTCAAGAAAACTTTTTTGCGCCAAAAATTTTTAAAAAAGGATTTTAGCACAAAATCTGAAAAAAAAAAAACAAAAAAAAAAATATTTTTAGCGAAAAAAATTAATTGCGAAAAAAAACGTTATGGGGCCAAAGCATGACATTTTATTAAAAAGTACAAAAAAGGACCATCAAACTTGTATAAAAATTTGATAAATAAACTTTGTTACACCCACTAAGGTGCGACTTGATCTCCGGGAGGTTTTTCATTAAAAAAAATCGCGAAAACGCCCAAAAAAAGCCCCAAAAAAGACGCCGGGCCCTTTACAAGACCCTGAGTAAATTTTCTGCCCTTTCTGGCTTTTTTTAAGCATTTTGAAAAATACACCAGAAAAAAAAAAAGACTGAAAAAAGAAGCCAGTGAGACCGGGAAATTTTTTTACAAAAGTCAGGAGATTTTACATCGTTTTTCCCCGCGTTTTTGAAAACAAAAAACGCTAAAAAAAACAGACTTTTTTTCGTGCAGTGTAGCAGGCCTAAAAGTCAAACGTTTAACACATAGATCTGGAAATATATTCATACTTTACCCCTTTTGTATTGTAATTTGTTGATGTACAAACAGCATCTTTTACAACAGTAGACAGGTGTCCACAGTAAATTATCACTACTTCCTTTTATCTCCCTTTTGCCCAAAAAGCGAAACCATAATATTGGTTAGGTCCCTCTTGTGGGGTTAAAAACAAATCCCCTGTAAGACATCACTCCACAGATTTCTGAGCAGATCGTTTAGCCATGCCCCCGCGGCAAGGGAATTATGGGCCTCGGGCTAGCACTGCTGGGCCCGCCAAATACGGTACACACTTGGCCAGCCTCGAGGCCCCCTAAGCACACCCATATTCACGACACTTAGTCCCCGCACCTAAAAGATATTTCTCCACCAGGTTTTTCTAACTTTTTGCACGTCTAAAAACACACAAACAGTTAGATTAGCAAAGCCAACCAAGGGATCCAGGGGTATTTTCTTGTGTCCGGGGGACATACATACCCCCATTTGGGGGCCCCTATACTGGGGGGCCACCGGGCAAGCCTATTGGGGCCCAAATTTGAAAAGAGGGCCCTGTTCTGGGTAGTCTACACACACAGCCCCGGGGATTCCTTACCAGTCCTCGTTCCTACTTCCCGCGTCTTTCTGTCGACCGGTGTGCGGCCCCGCTTTTAGGGGCGCGCGTCCCGGGGCTCCAAAGTTTAAAGGGACAGCTCCCGGAAATTTTGGGTTTTCCACCCCGAAACTTCCGGGCCAATCCAAGCCCCAAATCCCTATGCGAGAAGCCTTATTCTACTGGGGGTTTACCTTTCCTTGTATCAGTCCCGTCTGCTCTTTTTCCCACCTTAAACCCTTTGCTGCCCCCCCCGACCTTCGGCCTGTCCCCAAACTAGATCCCACTCTAAATTCTGCCGCTTTTGCACCTCGGCCGGCCCCGCAAGCAAGTCCCACCGGGGATAGCGACCTGGTAAAACCCCACCGCGGCAAATCCATCCCGCTTTGGGGAGCCGGTGAAAACAGGCCCCCACTTGACCCCCCCCCTTGTGGGGCCCTGTACAACCGTTGCGGCGTCCATGGACCACTACCCCCGGCTCTTTACAGCCCCAGTGAACTTATTTTCGGTTTTTCCCAACCCACAGACGTTTTAAAAGTCTTTTGTTTTGGGAAAACCCAATTCAACACATTGGAATCTGCAATGTTCCTTAAACCATTCCTGAACAATGTTTGCTGTGTGAATAGGTCACTGCCACTGCAGGCCATGAAATAGTGTACTTGATCTAAAAGAGTACCATCCACATAAATACTAGGATCCAAGGTTTCCAAACAGAACTTGGCCCATAGCTTCAAATTGCTGGCTTGGTTTCTTCCCAAAGTGCACCATGGTACCATCTCTTTCCCAAGTAAGTCACACACACACCTGACCATTCTTATAATGTAAAAGAAAAAATAATTTATCCGACCAGTCCCTTTCTTCCATTTCTCCACATTAAATTATGAGGATCAAATACTCAGTGTAGGCACTTTCAGTGGTAGACAATGGCCACAGAGCACATACCTCCGGGCTGCAAAGCAATGGTTTATTTTTCCAACTTCTATCACAACCGGGGTAATTTTTTTAGCAATTTTAGTACAGCCCCCTTTTTAAGATAAAACCAGATGGGGCCCCCTACAAACCCCTATGCACTCAATAAATCTTTGGGACCAAACACATATAAAACTGTCCTTCCTTGGAACACTTTTGACCAGTACATTGCATACCAGGAACTAGGGCCAAGACAAGGCGTTTTGAGGTCTTAGGCAAGTGGGGTAAACAATTTACCTTCCCCCAACCTGGAGATTTCAAACGCCTGACCTGACACATGGTATGCCCTTCTCATCTAGGAAGAATGGGAAATTGGGGGAAAAAACTATTGCACCATTTTTTTTCTTACCTTGTTTAATGTGCGTCATGAATAACATGTTATAATTATGGGGGTCAGTACGATATCAACAAATTTATTTTTTAATTTGCTTTACTTCCACCATTTCCTGTGACCAGTAACATTTATTTGTCTATCTGAGGAACTGTGTGAGGGACCATTTATTCAAGAGGGGGGTGATTTTACGGGCATTGGTCCATTTTGGGACCTTTTTATTTTTGGGGCACTTTTTTTAATTTTGGGGCGGCAAAGCTACCAAAAAAACCCTGTAATTATGGTGCTGGGTATTTTTTGGGGGAGTTTATCATGGAAGATAAATAAGGTTATTAACTAATCGATCGTACTTTTACAGAAGCAGCAAAACAAATTCTGTTAATTTTTTAATGTTCTTTTTCGTCATTTGTTAACTGGGAAGAGAAGAGTGTTTTTAAACTTTTAATTTGTTTATATTTTTAAATCCTCCTAGAAACCGTGACCACTAGGGGGCACAATAACCTGTACACTGTTGTGCTGTACTAATGTAGTGGAGAATAGTGTGCAATTATAGCTTTCCTATTACAGGGTGTAATAGGGGCATTAAAAAAGGGGGCCGGGATTTTTAGGCTCGCTGCCCTGGCACCCGTGGCACCCTGTTTTTGCATGAGGGGGACGCTGATAGGAAGGGGGACCCTCTCCTGCAACTTTTTCGCCCCTCTCCGTTGGGCATGAGGTTCACCAAGCATTGCCTTCCCCCTTTCCTTCCTATGCCCTGCCAAGGACACCCTATAAAACCTGCCATTTCAGAGATGCAGTTATCTATCCATCACAATTTGGCCCTGCCTTCAGTACACCAATTTCAAGGAGTGACTGTTTGTGCCACTGTTACTAGATTAGATTATTGCAGCTTCTCATGCTTTGCCTAGCTCTGTACTTAGCATTAAATTGTGTGATTTTATGGCTAGGTGTTTTTATGAATGATTCACACACATATTAAAATACGTAATTAAGTCTTTATTTTGAGCAGGTCTTAGTATGAATTCTTAATAGACAACACCACTAAAAAAATGTTGCAGCTGACTCATAGTTAAAACAAAGAGTAGCCATAAACATCTGCATAGAAATTAAATCAGAAACATGGATTCCCCATGTCACTGAGGCTCTGTATATACTGGATTTGAGCCCCATGACTCCACTGCCTCAGGGGTCTTGGCTCAACTGTGCAGCATACCTCCAAACAGAGTTATGTCCTGCACTGCTTATTTAACTGACCATCATAGCAGCCATAGCCGTAGTCCAGCTGACAGTGCAGCATACCTCTGAATGCCCAGGACCACAGTCCCTGGCATTTGGAGGTATGTCCCAGGGATCCAGGACACATGCCACGGATCCCTGGGTCTGTGATTTTTATTCAATTTTGTAATCCCTTGGTGGATTAGGGAGCAACAGGGTAAATATACATGGAGGTAATAACAATAATATAAGCCTAATTGGGGTCTGTAATAGGCCCCCAAATATAACGGAACCCTTGGAAGATGTACTCCAAAGGCAAATAGATGAGGCGGCTAATCAAATGAGGTTGTTATTATGAGCAACTTTTAAATACCCAGCATAAAATTGGGGGAAACTGAAACCTGTAGCTTTTATAAAAAAACAGGTTTTTGTCATAACTAAAAAGAATTACCCTTCCCAAAAAGGGGCGGGAAAGCTAGGGAAAGGCCCTTTAACTTAAAAGGGGTTGTATCATTTTTTTTAAAGGCTTCAGAATAAGGGGAAAAGTGAAAACTTTGCAATTGCATGTCATTTACAAAAATGGGTTTTGTTTTTTTTTTCTCCCTTTTTCTTGTTTTAGTAAACAACCCCGTACCGGTCGGATCCGCCTTCCGCTTCTTTCGCGCCCGGGTTTTCAATTTGATTCCCCAGCCCCCTCCTAATCACGGAAGCGCGAATTCCTGCACATGCGCCGTGATACCGGCCGGGTCTTCCTTTCCCTGCTTGGCATTCTGTATTACCCGCATTCCGGGCATGTATTCTGTATTACACGCATTCCGGGCAGGCGCATTGTGGGGTTGACAGTGAGCGCATTCCCTTCTCCGCTCCCCGTCCTTGGGGAATTTGGCAGGGAGGGACATCTTGCCCATTACATGATATTTTTTTTTGGTATGTACACCCTTTTTAAAATTTTTAAGACCTAATGTTTTAGAGCTGTGTGCTGTTTTGCTGGGTGGCCATCCCTCAAGAGCAGCACACAGCCACGAAATGAAGGCAGGGCTAACATCCCCCGTAATAAAAGAAAAATTTATATTGGTATGTGGGCAGCACTATGACACTTCAAATGACACAATGTGCAGAGTTGTGTGCTGTTCTTGCTGGGCGTGCGGCTTGTCGGACAGATGGATGGACAGCCGTCCGGCAAGAGCGGCACACAGCTCTGCAGAATGACTGAGCACGACAGAATGACTGATGGACCGACGGACGGATGGGCCGGACAGACGGCCCTGACGGCTTGTGGGACTGACTGCCCTGATGGACCGACGGACAGACGTCAGGGCCGTCCGGCTGAGCCGTCTGTCCGTCAGGGCCGTCCGTCCGTGTTAGCTGTCAGGGCCATCCGTTAGGGCCGTCCGTCCCTAGGGGCAGTCCGTCCGTCGGAGCTGTCCGTCGGTCTGTCAGGACAGCCCTGACGGACGAAGTTCCCTGACAGACAGCCCTGAAGTCTGTCCGTCTTGACGGACGACACTGACGGACGGCTCCGACGCACGGACGGCCATGGCGGGTGGACGGCCTTGACGGACAGATTTCAGGGCCGTCTGTCTATCATGGCCGTAAGTCCCTTGGTCTGTCTGGGCCGTCCATCCATCAGGGCCGTCCGTCCGTCAGGGCCGTCTTTCAGGAACGTCCGTGCGTTAGGGCTGTCCGTCATAGCCGTCAGGGCAGTCCGTCCGTCGGGGCCACCCATCAGGGTCGTCCTTCGGTCTGTCAGGATGGCCCTAATGGACGGACGTCCCTGAGTGCGACGGTCCCTCAGAGCCCTCCGTCCCTTCGTCCGTTAGAGCTGTCCGTCCATCAGGGTCGTCCGTCCGTCAGGGCTATCCGTCCGTTAGAGCTGTCTGTCATAGCCGTCAGGGCAGTCCGTCCATCGGGGCCATCCATCAGGGCCGTCCTTCGGTCTGTCAGGATGGCCCTGACGGACAGATGGACAGCCCTATCAGCAGATGGCCCTAATGGACTGCCCTGATGTATGGCCATGATGGACGGACGGATGACTATTACGGACGGCCCTGACGGACGGACAACCCTAACGGACAGATAGCCATAACGGATGGCCCTGAAGGACAGCCCTGACAGACGGACGGGCCTGAAGGACCGACCTACCGTTGCTCTTCACCACATTTTTGTTTGGTGCATGTCTGTAAATAAAGTGTATTTTATTCATTTTTTTATCGCAGGTGGACAAAGAGTTTTGTTCGACAGTTTCATTTGGGTGTTGTCGTGCATCCCAATGGTGTGTGTTATCATTTATCTTTTTGAACAAGATAGATAGGAGGGACATAGATAGGAGATCTGTAATAGAGTGAAAGTTAGATATGAGATAGATCAATTGAAAGATAGGAGAGCGAAATAACAATGAACAATGCAGGACCGTGTGCTACGAGTAAGGAAATGTAGAGACAAAAGTGCACTCTGTGCGGTAAAAGATATACAATTTTAAAAAAATACAGTAATGTTACTGCTCACCTGTAATGGTTGCACAGAATGGTGCAACACATCTAAAAGCACGCTCCAATAGGGTAAAATCCACCACGACAGCAGCCAGACAGATCTCTTCTACACGAGGATCCTCCGCACACACGGGTCCACGAGAAGCATATTTCAATATATATAACGAAGAGCAATAGTAGCACTAGTGGTGTCAACTATAAATTATTACACACTTGGGAATACATCCACAATATGAGTGTCAGTTTATTCAGTATAGTTAAAACAATGCGTTTCGCGAGCATGTACGATAGATAGGAGAGTGAGAGATAGCAGATAGAGATTATATAGGTTGATATATATGAGATACCGAGACAGATACATACATAGGAGATAGATAAATGGACAGACAGACATCCGTTATCTATTTTCCAATGAACCATTGCTCTTCAGCCTGTTTGTTTTGTATGTGTTTTTAACTATTACTTGTAAATCAAGTGTATTTTAATCATTTTCATTGCAGGTGGACGCAGACTTTCATTTGACAGTTTCATTCGAGTTGCCGTGCATCCCAACGGTGAGTATTATCATTTATCTGTTTGAACTTTATAGTTAGGAGGGACATAGATAAGAGATATGTAATAGAGTGAAAGTTAGAGTTGAGATAGATCACTAGAAAAATAGGAGAGAGATAGATTCAATGACCGAAAGGTAGATAGTATATAATAGATAGATAGATAGATAGATATTAAATATACACATAGGCAGAGAGATATAGGATTGATGGATGGATAGATAGATTGATAGATATATTTTTATGAGGTGTGTGGCACTACATAAACTATGTTTAGAAAACACAGTAAAAAAGTAACAATATTTTAAAATACGGTATATTCTCGAGTGTAAGCTGACCCCAATATAATCAGATGCGCCAACTTTTAGAAAAAAAAAGTAAAAATTATTCCGTTGTGTATAAGCCGCTGGTGGGAAATACAGTGCTTCCTGCAAAATGGAAGAAATAAAAACGGGTATCAGTGAAATTAGAAAGGCACTTTGTTGTGCGATAGAGATCTTCAGCTGTGTGCGCTCCCAGGCATCTCATACAGCCGAAACTATCTCCGCCGGTGCCCGGGCTATGGCAGAGCACAGACGCCGATGGGCCACCGGAGAGATGTATGCACAGCCAGGAGTCACATACAGCTGACGCCCAGATGCTGTTGGCTGGGTCAGGATTCAGCTGTATCCAATGCACCGAGGAGTTGTGTACAGGGGAAGTGTCCCTTCAGGCGCACGGGCCATCGTATCAACCCAGCGCCGACAGTGACAACAGTAGAAGCCAAGTAAGGGGATGTTCACACGACTTATTTCAACGCATATCGCGTATAGCATTTTAACACGTATTGCGCTTCATATGCACCAAAATGTGCGCCGCACATACAGATCCATGCGTCACACGTCGTCCCCCTGGGTGTCCGATACAGTAGTATTGTACACATGGGTGGATTATTGTCAGGTCAATTTTTAGCGGCATATACGCGCAGCTTAAAATGCATATCTATTGGACAGGCGCACGCCCTGCCCCCATCACTCCCCAGGGTGTAGGAATAATTACTCACTAAACATCGGTTGGTTCAAAAACACCCAGCACGTACTATATACAGCGCAATAAGCAGTGTGAACATACCCAAAGGTTTTTTCAGCTCCTTTTTGGTGATGATGAACGCTACTTATACTCGACTGTATACGATAACTCACCTGTACTAGGCTTATTAATCTAAAATTTCTAACATATGATTCCTTTTTGTTTAAATTGTAGAATTAACAATTTTGAATATAATACCATCATGCCTTCCTGTGTGATAAAGGGATCTGTGCATACATGGGGAAAAAAAGAAGAAAAAATAATAATGCATGTGTTTCCCACAAAGCCTAAAAAATAAAGAAATAGCTAATGCAGGCACCTGAACATTTTCCAAGGCAATAATAATAATAATAATAATAATAATAATAATCTTTATTTATATAGCGCCAACATATTCCACAGCACTTTACAAATTCGAGGGTATACGTACAGACATTACACATTAAAAGTACATACAGATGAGACACAAGGTGTGAGGGCCCTGCTTGCAAGAGCTTACAATCTATTAGGGTGTATGGGGGGAAACAAACGGCGAGAAGTTCAAGTTTACAATGGTCCAGCCATGTTTCATAAATAGGGTGTGGTATACATGAAAAAATGGATGAACCTGCCACTCTGACAGTACATCTATATACAGATAAGTGCCTGTGAGTACCCTAGTGTAGGGAGTGACAGATGTGTGTGATGGCAGTTAGGGATTTTGGTAGGCCAGACTGAGAAGATGTATTCTCAGGGCCCTCTTAAAACTATGAGGGTTGTGAATGTGCCTGATCGCCCGCGGTAGCATATTCCAGAGAACTGGTGCCGCACGTGTGAAATCTTGGAGACGGGCATGGGAGGTTCGGATGATTGATGAGTGTAACCTGATATCAGCAGCAGAGCGGAGAGAGCAGGTTGGGTGGTAGACAGAGACGAGGGAGGTGTTGTAGGGGGGTGCAGCGTTGTGGAGAGCTTTATGGGTGAGAGTGATGAGTTTATACTGTATCCTGTACTGAATGGGCAACCAGTACAGTGACTGACACAGGGTAGAGGCATTAGTATAGCGGCTGGAAAGAAAGATGAGCCTGGCTGCTGCATTCAGGACAGATTGGAGAGGGGAGAGTTTGCACAGAGGGAGACCGATTAGCAAGGAGTTACAGTAGTCCAGACGAGAAAGAATAAGGGCCACAATGAGAGTTTGAGTTGTTTCCACGGTGAGAAACGGACGGATTCTGGAGATGTTCTTGAGGTGCAGGTGACAGGAGCGGGCAAGGGATTGGATATATGGGGTGAAGGTCAGATCAGAATCTAGTATAACCCCAAGACAGCGGGCCTGCTGCCTAGAAGTAATGGTGGTACCACATACTGAAACAGAAATAGCAGGGGGGGGTTGGTTACTAGATGGCGGAAAGACAAGAAGTTCAGTTTTAGTGAGTTTTAGTTTTAGATGGAGAGAGGACATTATGTCAGAGACAGCGGACAGACAGTCACTGGTGTTTTGTAGGAGAGTAGGACTGATGTCACGGGAGGAGGTGTATAATTGGGTGTCATCAGCATAGAGAAAGTACTGGAAGCCAAATCTGCTGATGGTTTGTTCAATGGGGGCTGTGTACAATGAAAAGAGGAGAAGACCTAGAACCGATCCCTGAGGAATTCCAACAGCAAGAGGAAGAGGAGAGGAGAGGAGGTAGAACCGGAAAAGGCAAGGCAAGAAAATGGACAAATACTGGCTTTGTTCCAAACATTTTGAGCCAAAAGCCTATGATCCACTTAGTCCAGCCCAAAGGCTACTACCCGATTTACTACCCACTATATTTCCACCACTTGAACAATCTGCAGAATGTTCAAGTTTGGTCACGGAAGCTATGGGAGAGTCTACAGGAGCGTTAGATGTGAGCAGCATTGAAGGTGCTGTGGCTTCCACATCAAGTACTTTTGAGATAGACACCAACGTAAGAAAACGGCAATGAATAGACCACGAATGTGTTTCTGTGGCTGAACCAAAGAAAAAATGTGGCAACTCAGACGACCAACACTAAAATGAAACATAAAGGTACGTTGTGTCGCATTATAAATGGAAGAAAGAAAAAGAACAAAAAAGTTCTCAAGTTCAAAGAAAGCCCACTACTCATTTTGAACAAAGTACCTCTAAACAGCAAGTAAAAAATCAAAATACTGAAATCAACGTTGAACGTCAGCCGCACGAACCTGCATTATTACAAGAGGAAGACATAATGATGGACACCCCGGAGAATACTACTTTGAGTTCCGAGAATTTTCAATTACCGCCAAAATCGAAGCAATGTTCTGAAGAAACCTCATCAGATCTTTCACCTGTGCCATTATCGGAAACTGGTAGTCATCACTCGGTCATGTACACGTCAACTCCTCATAAAGCTCATTCTTCAACGACATTTCAAATGATTTCGGATATTTCACCCTTTGATTTCAGTCATAACCGTAACATCAAAAAAATTAAACTAGTCCGTCCACGAAACCTTGACTTTGAAGAAAATGTCGAAACATGTGACGAGCCAGAATCAATGGACAATGAGTATCTGGTACAAAATGCGGACATAGAGGATGAAGAAGTACAATCCTATTTAGAAGCAATGGAAAGCGAAGAAGGAAGTGAAGATGAAGAATCTATTAGTGAACCTCAGTTTCATCCGATAAATGACGATTCATCCTGCCCTACTTTGGAAGAAAAGTATATAGTCTTTCCCAGTTGTTTAAAGCAGCTCATTGCTCTTGTGCCTTGCCAGTATCGAAAATCTTGTTTGTCCAAATTAATACATTTCCGAATTTATCGTGTTGAATCGGCAATCACTATTGAAGTTGAATGTTCAATGAAACAGAATCAAAAAATCTGGTCCAGTCAGCCAAAAATTCAAAGATTATATATTAGAAATTTGTTTTTGTCTAGCGCTGTTGTTCTGAGTGGTAATAACTTCATGAAAATAAAAACCTTTTTTGACATTGTTGATATCAGGATGAAATCCAAGATAACTCAGTACCGCCACCAGCCAAGGTTCAATTTTCCTGTGATTCATAATGCGTGGGAGAAACAGAAAATGCAAATTAAGGAAGAGATTGGAAATCGTGCTGTGTTTTTAGCCGGAGATGGGCAGCTGATAGCCCTGGATTTTCGTCGAAATACTGTGTCTACACGTTGATGGTCACTGAAACAAGCAAAATTATTGACTTCTCAGTAGAGCAAATCATTCCCCCTGAAGCATCAGTAAGTTTAGAAAAAAAGGGGTTTGAAAAAACCTTGAACTGTATCCTTGACAGCAAGATCAGTGTTAGAATAATAGCGAGAGATAGACATGTCGGAATAAAAAAAATGTTGAAGGAAAACTACTCTAACATTGAACATCAATTTGATGTCTGGCATGTGGCGAAATCAGTGGGACAGAAACTGTTAGCTGCATCCAAAACAAAACATTGTGATGAACTGACGCCATGGATCAGTGCGATAAAAAATCATCTTTGGTGGTCCGCAAGAACTAGTCAGGAAAACCCAGAATTGTTAATTGAAAAATGGAGATCAGTGTTATACCATGTGATTGATGTCCATGAATGGGACCTGGATGGTAATTATTCCCACTGCTGCCATAACACGAGTGCAGATACGAAATGGCTTCGGGAAGACACACCAGCCTATGAGAAACTAAAAGCTGTGGTGGACAACAAGGCTTTAATCAGAGACCTAAGACAATTATCCATGTTTTGTCATACTGGAGAACTGGAAGTCTACCATTCCTCAAGTTTAAAATATAGGCCAAAGAGGGTACACTTTTTTTATGACTCCATACTCACACGTACAGCACTTGCAGCATTGGACCACAATAGTAATATTGGGAGAATACAATCTAAGATAAGGACAATAGATGCAGAAGATATCTCAAAAATCCAAAAAAAATTTCGTATTGAGTTTTCAAAAGCACGAAAAACATGGGTGGTTAAGATTGTATATGAACCAAAATCTCAAGAATTTTTAAAAGTCATCCTGCAAGAAATTTTGGAGTTTGTGGCAGGGAATACAAGCAGTACATGGGAGTCCGCATTACCACTTTTACCATCCAACATAGCTCCTCAAGACAAACCTGCTACGTTTCTAAATGTGTTTTTGTGTATTATTTATGTTACACTACAACCTTTAATCTGTTTTCTAATTTCAAAAATTATGTTTAATTATTTATTGAGATGTAACATTGAATTCAACAAAATCTTGTTTAAAAATGTATGTAAATCAGTAAAAAAAAATTTTCTTTGTTATCCGGTTTGAAGTTTCATTTTATTATATTTTATAATATCGAAAAAAGCCACATCCCTTTCTTATAGCTTAAATGCGGTGATCGGAAATAATTCTCAGAATTCTATAAGTTGGAAATCCACAATAGAGTGACACAGAAGAAAAGGTGTTTGTTGTCCAGCTGTGTGTGAAATGTGGTGCAAAAACAAAATGTGAAGGTTACAAAAAGAAAATATACAGGTCGACCAAGGAAGATGTTAGAAAACTTAGAGCTCTATACTTTGTAAATAGAAAATGTACAAAAAAAAAGTGAAAAAAATAGGAAAGGTTTGTGACAGAACTGTAAGAATTCTGCTACATGAAATTATGTTTTCACATACAGTATCTCACAAAAGGGAGTATACCCCTCACAAATAACCCTCAAAATAACTCGACACACATCCATCAATGTCTAAGTCGCTGGCAACAAAAGTAAGTACACAAGTAAGTGAAAATGGACAAAATGTGTCAAATTGTGTCACAGTGTTAATTTTTTGTGTGGTCAACAAAACAACAAATCAATCTGACATTTGTAATGTGATATTGAATTGTGCAGTAATCTGGATCAGTTTACTTTGTTATACAGCACTTAGTGCGTTGTATATATCTTTTGTATTATCTATTTATTATCTACTATTCTGTATAAAATAAAACATTTGTATTTACCTATACTTATTGGTGTGCCGTTGATTATCCTGCCTTATGTTTATGGTCTTCCAAGACCTTTCCAGCTGAGCATCCACAACTTATGGAAATAGGGGTGCAGGGCAATATTCCAACAGGATAACAGCCCCAAACATACCTCTCCAGATTGTAGGCCATTATTTTTTCAGCACTGGCCTAATTTTCTTGGGCAGTGATTTCACTAACTTCACAGTTGCAGCCACTGAACTCTCTTCCCTCCTCCATGACGAATCACGGAGCTGGTAGATGTTAATACTTGTGCGCTCCACCACCTTTCATTTGAGACATGCCCCACATAACAATGTACATGAACATACTTTGAAAGTATTTGAAAAATACAAAATACTTATGACTGAAGTATTTTAATACAAATACTAAAATACTTTAACCAGAAGTATTTTAAATACAAAACTAAATACTACTTCAAAAGTATTTTCCAAAGTACTAAAATACTTGAAAAATGTAAACAAAAAATTAATAAAACATAAAATTAATCAGAGTCCTTAGCCCACTAGTCTGGAGCATCTACCCTGCAGATCTGGCGTGGCCAGGATTCTTGTGTCCGACTCCTATAGAAGATCTGTCCAATGGAGGAGTATATTGCTACAGTAAAAGAGAAACATCACATGTTACCTTCCTTTATTACTATGCCCTATTAATGTCAGGCCATTTGGGATGTTAATTAGTTCAGTTAAGCTCGCATGTGCTCACATTAATACAGTTAACCCCCATCATGTTCCCTCATATTAACCCCTGTTTGCCCTAAAAAAGGGTTAACTCATATGTGAGACACATGGGGGTACTAATAAAGGACCTGCATATGAAGATACCTAATTTATTACTCCATGTCTCTCACATACAGTAACTCATAATTTTGAGGCACCACAGGGTTAATAGTGAGGACCATCATGAGGGGTGAACTGCTATTTACGATATGCACATGGTGTACTGAGCTGTAATGCAGAGGACCAAGACTTTTTAATCTGCAATGTGATTTCCCCTCCTCGGTTATACTCAGACAATACGTTTTCCCAGTTTTTTGTGGTAAAATTAGGGGCCTCGGCTTATATCCGGTCGGCTTATTCTCGAGTATATAAGGTAAATTTTACGGAATTGATTACTCGTTCAGGATGATTAAAAACTAAAAATCAATCACGCTTCACTACAAGACGACTTGCCGTTGCTGGGAACGCGCTGGAATTTTCCCTCCTCTCGCGAACCCGCACGAGATATGAAAAACGCAGCGTGACGTGACTCGCCGCTGTTGTGTTTTTTAAGTGCGGTGAGGCGAGTTAATTAAATTACAACATTTGTTTTGAATTTAGAAAGTAATTAAAATACTTATAATACTTCCTAAAAGTATTTTAAGTACAAATACAAAATATTGAATAAAAAAAGTATTTTGATTACAAAATACAAATACCTGACAAGTATTTTAAATACTATTTTAATTACTTGTATTTTAAATACTCCCGAACATTGCCCACAGATGTTCAATAGGGTTTAGGTCCATAGACGTGCTTCCTGGCCAGTCCAGCACATTTACGCTCATTTTCTATAGCAAGGCAGTGGTCCTCTTGGAGGTGTGTTTGGGGCTGTTATCCTGTTGGAATATTGCTCTGCACCCCCTATTTCCGTAAGTTGTGGATGCTCAGGTGGAAAGGTCTTGGAAGACCATACACATAAGGCAGGATAATCCACGGCACACCATATTATAGTTAATAAAAATGTTTTATTTATTCAAGAAAATAGTAGATTATAATAATAATACAAAAGATATATACAACGCACTAAGTGCTGTATAACAAAGTAAACTGATCCAGATTACTGCACAATTCAATATCACATTACAAATGTCAGATTGATTTGTTGATGTCAACTATTGATGTTTTGGCGAGAAGCCTTTATCAAAAGACATCTATGGAGAGACATAAATGGAGGTTAGATAAAAGGCAGTAATTGGTAAGTAAATGATCAGGAGGGAGGAGAGAATGAAAAAAGTATATAAAACAGAATGGTAAGGGAGATGGTAGAGATAAAAGGAAACTGGAAAAATAAAGGATTAGTGATGTGAGATAATAACAAGAGAGTAAGAGAGAGTATGGGAAGAGGCAGAATCCTAATCAGGGGAATACAATACTTGTAGATATAATGGAAAGTAGAATGAAGCTGAAAATGCATAGGGGAGGAAGGCAATCCGACACTGTGGAAGAAGAAACCAAAATACATGAGGTAAAATCAAGATAAGGGGAGGAGAAGAGAGTAAGAGAATGAGACAAGGTGATGTTTACCTAGCATAGCAAAGTCTAATGGTTGGAGGTAGCCTGGAGGTAATCAGGTAAATGTACCAGAAAAGGGGCCAAGAGGAACAAAAAATATACCATAAGTAATGGGTAGTGAGGGAATAGGAAAGAGGGAGATATGGGAGGGAAGGAGGCTGTACCTAGAGTCTGGACGAGCTGTAGGACAAGGATAGGAATATCTTAATGTCAGAGGGTGTATACCTTCTTACGACCAAAAAGTTAAAAAACACGGTATGTGGAATTTGCACCACGCAGTGTAGTGGAATAAAGACAGAATGTGCAGAACCAGAACATGCTCAGTCAGGGTAAAGTGCCGATGATGGGACAGAATGTAAATGTAAAGACAGGAAAGTGGATAGCGGTGTAAGGACTCGGAAAGAACAATGTGGGCCGTGATGAAGAACCTTTGTGGTTAGAAACGCGTTTACCTGTGCTGGAATCTCTAAGTCTTCTTCTGGGACTGTCATTTTTGGACATGTTTGTTTGCTGCAGGCGGGCAGTTGATTCCTTGTGCAAGAAGCAAAACAAGTAGACGGTACAGGAGCGGGAAGCATATGTTTTACTGCCTATCCAAATACTACGTCTGGAAGGATTGGCAGGTGGGAGTAGCACCTGAGAAGCTGGAGTTGGTGTTAAATCTTTTCAGTGCACCGAGGATCTTGACAGGTCAGTGCAACTGGGCTTATGTCGGTGGAGTGAGCCCTCAGCATACCAGGGATCCTGAAAGGCCATAACAGCCGGGATTAGTCGGCGTATGCAGCGCGGAGGAGATGTCAAAACAGGAAAAACTAGGGGAATAAAACAGATAAGAGAGAAAGGATAGGAGAAAGATATTACCCATTGGAGGAGAGATGTTATTTGGTCTATGGGAAGGAACAAAAGAGGTTATTAATGTGTAGAAAAAAATTCTATTGCAATAGCAATGAATATAAATAAATTATGAATGCTAAAAAACAGGAATACTTCAAACAATAAAATAATTGAAACAATAAAAAGAAAGCATACAAAATTACCATGCACATAAACCCAAAGAGACACATTTAAATGGTGATAAATATCAACATATTGGTACAATAGCATTCAGTGGGTTATGGTGATACATCATATTCCCTATTGAGCCTGTTGGGCTCAAGAGTCTGTAAGGTGTGAATCCAGAATCTTTCACGTTTTAGCAGAAGTGTCGTTCGGTTTCCATGCATACGAGGTATAGGAATATACTCAATGACCTGAAAGCGCAGCTGAGATACGTGATGGTTGAGAAGATGAGAGTCGGCCGGTACTGGGAGCAGGAGTTCTTGACAACAGATCATCGACTTGTGCTTCGATATCTGTTCCTTAATTTGTCGGGACGTCTGTCCCACATAAGGCCGGCCACAGGGACTTTTTATCAAATAGATGACAAAGTTGATTCTACATGTGTAATAGTCCTTAATCGGATATCTCTTGCCTGTACGAGGGTTTGTAGACAAATTGACTTTTGTGGCGGATGATCTTTGGGCACATTTCAAGCATAGATAGGTGCCCTCAGATGGGTATTGCGGAAAGTTTTTTGATTGATAGTATTTATGGGACCAAAGTTGTCTGTCGTGTAGGTTTTTGTCTCTCTTAAAATATTGTAAGGGTGGATTTTGAAATTCAGGAATGGTAGGGTAAGTAGTGTCCAGTGTTTACGAATGATCTGATTGATCTTAATACAAAATGGATGGTATTTCTGCACAATTGGGATCCAGTTGGTAGAAGGACTGCGTGCTTCTGAGGTAGATGAATGTTGATGAATAGCAGGATCGTGATTAGAGAGGAGATGGGCCGCGTAGCCTCTCTGGAAAAAAAAAAAGGGCCATATCTTGAAGGCGGGTTTCGCTGGTTGCTGGGTCTGAAACGATGCAGTGAATATGGGTGAATTGGGAATAAGGAAAGATTTTTTTTTTGTATTGGGTGGGTGACTATTTGAGAAGAGAATGAGACTGTTTCTATCTGTGGGTTTTGTGTACGGATTGGAAGAAGGATGGCCTGCAGAGCTGATGGAGGTGTCTAGAAGCGTTATGGTGGATGGTAAATTGAAGGTCATGAAGTGTGGAGTTGATGAAAGTATGAAATGAGGAGAGAGATTCAGGAGAACCATGCCATATGCAAAAGATATCGTCTATTTTCCATAACCAGATCGTGGTATGTTGGATGAAAAGTAGATAGGTCTAGATTTGTTCCTTCTCAAAGATGGCCATGAAAATATTTGCATATGGAGGAGCGACATTGCTGCCCATGTTGGTACCATGGCATTGGAGATAGAATTTATCACCAAAAAGAAAAAAGTTGTGGTACATAGGGATGAGCGATATTTTCGCCAAAAGTTGAAATCGCCACGTTTTTAGGGCTTATAATAATCGGAAATTCGATCACGCGATAGTTTAGTGACAATTTGACCAGAAATCTATTACTATCCGCCCATTTTCACGTTTCCTGTCCTTTGCGTGAAACCAATACTGTTCTACACAGCTCCTGTTAGAGATAGTCCATCTAATACAAGACCCATCCACACCTACCTTAATCAAATTAGAATAAGTTTAGATTAGAAATTCACTTCCTTAGTTTTAGTTAGAGAAAGTTTTCAGGATATCTACTGGTGGGTGGTAGGCCGCGGGCTTCAGAGAGGTTGGGGGGGCAGCAGGAGAGGCTTTTGGAAAAGGAATAGAAAATATATTTGTTGCAGCTCAGTGTGTTGCTGTGATCCCTTGAATTGAAAAATAATCATTGTTTTTTTACCATTTTTTTTTTTGGCCACAGAACTCCGATAGAGATGAAATTGGTCCCTGTTTTTTTCAGTTCTTGCAAATCACTGTGTGTCATGTTCCCAAAACCGGCATAAATTACCCCAATAACTTTTAAAATAAGTTTATTGAAGTCGTGCATCTGTTGCCAGCACAGACTCAGTTGTAACCAAATTGTTTATACAAAATTTCCTATACATTGCACCTTAAGTCAGTGTGCAAAGGCCGCCATATTAATCATATACACTTTAAATAGTCTTATTGCAGTCCATGCATCTGTTTGGCGCAGAAGCGCTCAGTTGAGCATAATTGTTATACATATTGATAAAATTACGCTGTTAACAGTGTTGCGAAGGCCGCCCATATTAAATCCATATAACATTTAATATTCTTATTGCAGTCCGTGCCCTGTTTTGGCGCAGAGAGCTCATTGTACGCATATTGTGTTAATACATATTTGATAGTAAATTTACGCCTGTTGTCAGGGTGCGAAGATCGCCATATTAATCCATATAACACTTTAAATACTCTTATTGCAGTCCTACTCTCAGTTTATGCGATTTTATATAAAAAAATTAAAAACTAATCGATCACTTGTACGCAAATGTTTTGACACGTTATTTTCATAGTAACTGCCCCATGTTGTCAGGGGTGGCGAAAACCATCCAAGGTAATCCATATAACTTTTAATACTTTTTTTCACTAGTGCATCTTAGTTTGCCGCTAAACGTGCATTTTTACGAAGTTTGTTGAAAACTATCAATGCTAGTCCTACTGGGCAGTTTGTAAATCTCAGGGACTGAGAAGAACGCTGTTGATTTTGTGTTACGTTCCTCCACCAGACCGCATTTCACAGATACTTGATAGAAAAAAATTCTGTTTTCTAATCTAGTTGGCTGTTGAAATTAGAGGGATTACGAATACAATGTGATTTGCCATCTTTTCAATAAGAGACTGTAAAATAAAACTCTTAAATACTTTTAAATGTTTATATTCTGAACATAGCGAACTGAAGGTGGAAGCGAGCAAAGAGGGGTGTAGGATAATGGAGGGAGAGTACGAGAGAAGGTTCGTCCTTTCCATGCTGGCGATAACACCAAGCCAGCGGAACGTCGGTTGCAGACCACAGCGTCTCGATGGGTCAGTGCCACTGTAATATCATAACGAACAGGCGAAATCTGGTTTCTTCAGTGGTAATGCAAGCTGCACCCATCATCTTAACTCCTCGTCCTCCTGTAGCAAGGCAGCCAAATGTCAAATCATTACCCAACACTGTGGAGAATCCAATTTCTGAAGACCTCCTCTTTGTATGTCAAAAGCCAGTTGTGTCAGAAGCATATCAAAAAAAACAGCAAGAGCCAAAGAGGATGATTTTGTTCTAGAACGCCCACATCGCTGATGCCAACAAAGAGGAAAGAAAGCCCGGTCAATCGCAAAAATCCGTGTCGGCCAATCGCTTGCAGTGCTTGTTGCTGTACCCACAGCTCCAGGATGTAGAATGTCATGAGCGAGGAAGATCACCTGTGTTCTGAATGATACGACATTGCGGATCCACGTGGTCTTTTCAGCTATAATTTGCTTGTGATCGCTTCATCACTGGACAATGAGGAAGACGATGGGGTTAGTGTCAGTTACGTCCCGCCTCAAAAAGGGAGAGGGTGTCGCAAAAAAGTCCGCTGAGATTATTCCGCCAGCCATGATCACGGAAACACCGCCTCTCCCTTTTGCTTCGAAAAAGGTCCTGACCTCTCAACCTGGCCCTTTTCGATCAACCTCTGATTCACCCAGCTATGTCAAAAGCCCGCCTTTGCCGTAAACGCATTCAGTAGAGGGAAGATTCTTACGTGTTTAAACCACCACCCTAACGTACTAGTCCCATGCAGCGAATGCATAAGTTGAAATGGAACGGAACTCTTGGCGAAAAAAGGCACAAAGTCGGGCTTCCAACCACCACTGTCACACCCTCTGTCTCCTCCACCACCTCTGCCACTTCTAAAACCTAGCTTCCCAATTGCCCATGTCTCTCAGCGTCATGAGCAAGGATCAGCCCGACCGCTTCATCCTCCACCGACGCCCAAGAACCACCACCAACCGCCCAGAGACTCACCTACCCCTTCTCCTCCACCAGTTTGGACGACCTGCATGCCGTACATGGCCAGTCTAAGCAGCCAGCCTTCTGTCTACTAGGTTTTGGGAGCAGAAGATACACTGAACCCCACCACAAGCCTGAATGTCAGACTAAGATGGGTACCGGCAATGTCATAGGCCATTCCCTGCCCCCAGACCAGATGCCGAGCAGGCATGTCTTTCCGAAAAGCCGTCCCTGCCCTGGCCAGCCACGGGCATCTAAAATCTCCACACTTTGCTGCATCTGTGTTCCGTCAAAAGTCTAACTGACCACCGATAATGGGACTAGTAAGCAAGTCAAGGCGCTAGAACTCTGTGACAGTTCAGTGGGGGAAGCAGTGGATGTCTCTGGTGGTGATGGTGGCTCTCAGGCACGGCGCACGCCTTTTTTATTCCAAAAAAACTGCAGGGATGGTGCAGGGTTCTCCCCCAAGGTCCTCTGTACATCACGTCCCAGAGAAACCAGCCGTCTTTTAAATTAATCTGTCTGGAGACCATCAACACACAGTCAGGAGCTGTGACGCTCCTGCGCAATGAGACCAACACTGCTGGTGCAAGAACCTTGTCCAGCAAGAGTTGCATAACGGTCGAAAATCCTCCGGGCCGCCTGAAGATCGGTAGGCTGCTCTCAACCTTTGCCCATCCCCAGGCCCCTTGGTCTCATTTGGCGATGGATATTCATCACATCTTCCTCTCTCCTCCGGGCAACATGGTCATCTGGGTGGTTGCGGACCGTTTTTCCGAAGATGGCGCAATTTAGTCCCTTTGCCTGGCCAGGCCATCTGCCCCCCAGTTGCCAGCCAGTTGTTTTCCTCCACATCTGTTCCGACTTACACGACTTCCCCAGCATAATTGTCCTCCGATCGGGGTCCAATTCGTGTCTAGATTCTGGCTGGCTCTCAGCACTCGTTGCAGGTGCACCATGGGATTTCTCCTCACACCCGCAGACGAATGGACAAGTGGAAGAATCAATCAGATCTTGAAGGGGCCTATTTGCCGCACTTTGTCCGGCTCACAGGAGGACTGGGCTTTTTACCTGTCCTTGGGCAAGTTTTCATATAACTCCCGGATTTCGGAATCCACTGGTACCTCTCATTTTTTTTTGTCGGTGTAATGGCCACATCCCGCCCTCCGTTACCCATTGTCGTCTCCGTCTGTGTGCCAGCACGATACTTTGGCCCAAAATAATGCCTGGCCATTTGGAATCAGAAGCGCCAGTCGCGCAACAGGCGTCCGCACCAGAAGGTCCAAGCTGACAAAAATAGAAGACCCTCCCCATTTTCTCCCCTGAGACAAGTGTGGCTTTCGGCCACATAGAATCGGCCTCAAAGTCCCCTCTTACAAACATGGCCCCCTACGTAGGACATTTGATGTACCAGACGCACAACCCGCTGCCTAAAAAAACTCCGGCTCCCTCCCACCAGCTATTCCACATTCTTTCCTTGTCTCCGTGTTGAAACCGGTTCCTGAACTGCTTTTCGCCAGAAGATTGCTCCTCTCCCGACTCTCCGAAGCCAAAGTCCACCAACATCTTACTGTAAAAAAAATCCTGATATGAAGACCATTCAGGGAAAAGCGGAATTTCCTTATTGGACTGACAGAGTTGTGGGCCGGAAAGAAAGATCATGGAGCCAGAGGACAACATCCTGGACCGGAGTTGGTGCAGAATTCCTCCCAGCCAGGAAAAGGGAGGCTAAGGGTGGTTATACTGGATGCAATGGCCTGCAGCCCGCAACTCGGGCTGCGGGCGCCGTCGCAGCCCAGCCTGTGCCCCCGCTACCAGAATGGGTGCCACCGCTGCCCGGGTGTCGGGCGACGGGCGCACTTATCCCCCTGCGCACCTGTACGCACAAGCCCCCGCGCGCCCAGTGTCTCTGCAGCCATCCTGCTGCCCTGCGCAGTCGTCCCCAGTGCTCTAGGCGTGAGCGCTCCGACTCTGTGAAATTTAATAAAGGGCCAGCGCCCGGTAATGGCTAAATTGCCGGCGCTGGCTCTTTTACCTGGCCTTCCCCCACTCCCTCCGATCTTTATTGCCTTTGGCCTATTAAAAGGTTCCCTGTCGTCTTGTTCTGATCTGCTATGTACCATACCGTTTGCCCTCCGTCTCCTATCACGACCTCTGCCGCCTGCCCAACACCTTCCTGCCTGTCCACGACAACGAACCAAGAGCCGCCGCTGTCACCTGACCTTCACCTGTCCCTGACTACGAGCCTGCATAAGATTTTGTACAACGCTATCTATCTCTGCATCGCAAGCACAGTCGCTTCAGGTAGGGACCTGTAGACTCCCGCTGCAGCAAGTCCATCCCGCTTTGCGGTGGTCCCGTGGATCCACTTCTACGTCCGGGACCGTTACACACACTACTACACTCTCTCGACACACTTCCTCTTCCTCTGACTAGGGCCGTTTCTAATCTCTGGAGAGGTGTTAACCCCCCAGTAAGGGACCGGGTTACAATGTCTGTAATGGCAGTGCTTAGCAGAAAACTAACTTTCATTCATCCATCTAATAATGCATCTGGAACCCTTAACACCAACTGATTATGTTTGTGGCATCCAGACGTTGGGTGCCATCATCCCTCTACTGAAAAAAAAAAAAAACTAATAACACATACCTCCAAGATATTGGCCTCGGGAGCCCGTATATTAGCAAACAAATAACATGACCTGAACACATTAACCATCCTTAATAAACTATCGTAGATTACACCCAAATCCACTCCCCTCCACCTCTGATCAACCCTAGTGCAGCTGCGGGCAACAGACATATAATCAAATTTCACTGCACTTGGCTGTGTGGATGGCTCTTTACCAAGGGCCGCCATATTTTCTCCATAGGCGGCAAACTGAACTGATACTGGGTTGGCTTTCATTGTATGTCCTTACAAGAGTCCTGTGTAGAGAAGAAGCTAATGTTAGCCTGAAACTCACCTTAGTCCATGTGGCACACATTATTTTCTTTTTTAACACTGTAGGAACAGTACATAAGTTAGTAGTTAACATGAACATGATAAAAATTTTTCTATAGATCATCCTTATAACAAAAAGGGATCTGCCCTGTGTACTACGCTGGTGACCCTTCCACAAAAATGGGAGACTAGCAAACTGTCTACCTCTGCATAATCCACCCTCCAACCCCGTACAGCAGGCTCACCTCTATGATGACAGGAAGATTTATTCCTGGACTTGGGGGCAGGCAAATGGTCTGGGCTTTGATGCCATAGCTGGCTCGTTTCTCTTTCAAGAAGGGGTTGGTGTCACTGTGGGGACTGTGTGGGAAAAGCAAACACTGAACTACTACTACTTGCATTTACAACTTGCAGCCAAGAATGGGGGAACTCCCCCCTAGGACGGTTCAAACACTTCAACTTTTCTCGCATTGGCACACTACTTTTCACATTTCTCTTGACACTGTTGTATATGTCTTTCCACCGTCTTTGGAGATATACATACTTTGCTGTTATTATTGGTTAAATGTAGATGGTATACAGGTTAGCCTCCCAATTGTCATCCAATTTGTGCTCCATTCTCTTTTTCTTTAACACTTGTTCACCTGGGATAGGGGGTATGCAACAGCATGAGATTAAACTCTTTTCCTCTGTGTTTGTCTAACTTGAGCAGCTTTGTTCCACACAATTGCTGGACCTTCTAGAGTGTATGTTGTGTTTTCCAATCAGTGCCTACTGGCTGGATACGGTTTCAGGATTGACTTCCAGGTATTCGCTGCGTAACCGCTCAGCAGAGATGGAACCGCAGTTGTTGTATGAAGACTTATGTTACAATGGAGGTCAGTGGGAAGTTTACCTGGTCATGCATGCATCAAGTAAGCTGGAGCGTATCCTGTTGAGTTAGTCAGAATAGATTACACATTTCAACCAATCTGTTATTTCTCCGGCCATGGCTCCTTTCTTCCAACGGCAATGCTGCAGTAGTTGATCACAAGATGGTTCCTTTATCTCACAAAGTCCATTGCCTGCAGGTGGACGAAGTTGTGGTTCTGATCTTCTTACATCCGTATAAGGAGCAAAACTCCTGTAAACTCATCTCGAAGTCTGGAACCACTGTCTGTCTGAACTTGATCTGGTATCCATCGGTCTCACAAAATTTTTCTTGGAATGCCTTTGCAGCCGTTCTGCAGTTTGGTCTTTCACTGGCACAACCACCAAGATATCGGGAGAAATGGTCTACGATGGTCAAAGCAATAGTGTACCCTGATCGGCTTCGTGTTGAGTTCGACATGGTCTAACGGGCCATTATTTTCAAAGGTTGCTTCGTCACCATGGCCGAAAAGGGCCTTTTGACTGATGTATTCTTCCTTCGAAGTTCCACGGCCGTACTCCTACACCAAACTGCTCCAATAGAGCGTCTCATACACCCAGAAGAAACGTACCGGAGACAACTTCGGGACAATCACGTTCCCCCTTGATGTGATAGCTTCTAAACAATGGCTCATCTTTTCTTGGAACTACAATCTGCCATACTACTCATGATACGTGATTAATGGCGCTTTGGACCATTTGTCTCAAAAATGAAAAGCCTTTTTCTCTCTTTCACAACTGTTGACATCTGCAGTGCAGCAGAGCAGGGAAGAATCTTCTGCACCAAGGTGTTCCGTGAGTAAGGCATATAGCGGGTCACTGCTCTGTTCTCTCCCAACCATGGTGGTGTAGTGGGTTCATAGAAACTTCTTGGATACTCAACTCCTCCCGACCACACATTCAGAATCTGGAGAACAACTCTTGTTGTAAAAGGCCGGCATCTCAAGCTCTCCAAGCCAGCTGATCTCCTCTAATCAGGAGGGTTTGGCATGCGGGAACAAAGCGTCTGCTTTGCAGTTTCATACTCAGCTCGTATTTTAATAACAAACCTAGTTGGGAAGAGCCGAGCCATCCACCTTTGCTCCAAGGATCCAACCGGCGGTATCCAGATGTGTCCAAAGGATTAGTTGTCTGTGTAATGGTAAATTTGGATCGAGCCAAGTAAATGTTAATTCTCTCGTCACCGCCCATGCCAATACAAGAACTCTAGATTGAAGTAGCTATAGTTGGTAGGTTTCCGTTCAGTGGGGAAAGCTTCCTACTCGCATAGGCATGAAACCTCTATGTGCCCTTCTGCACCTGAGAATTAGGATAGCTCCTAATCCACGTTGCTGATATCTGTGTTGGAGGATAAAGGTTGATCATAGTCCGGGGAAGCCAAACCTTCTTCTTCCAGTAAGTGCTTGTTTTTAAGTCTTTTGAAATGATCTCCAATCTGGCCGTCCCAGTCTATTGGGGGGTTCTACTTTTGCCTTTTTTTGGCTTGGCCAACTAGGAAGGTCTAGAAGGGGGGCTGCCCACTTGGTAAAATCTTTAAAAAGCATCGGTAATACCACTATCCCCAGAATTGTGGGACCTCCCTAAAGGTGGTGGTACTTCGCCATCACTAATGATAGTAACTTTTATCCTGGATCTGGGCACTCCTATGAGCACAAAATAGCCTAGATATTTTACCTTGGCTTCAGAGATGGCATTTAGCTGTAAGCCAAAGTTAGATAACACCTCTAGAGACCTTCGTGCTAGTGCGCAAATTGTTCTTCTAGGTCCAGAATAAATAATGACATCAGCTAGTACAATAGCACGGTCCTCAAAGTTCTTATGTCCAGGCAGCATTCCATAAGTCTCTGAGATGTTTCCAGGTCATTGCAACAACCGTATGGCATGTGAATACTACTCATATAAGCCCATATGAGTAGTGAAGCGGCTTCTCTTTATCTACTTCAGCAACGGAACCTGCCAATACCCCTGTTTTAATGCAGAGGGGAAAAGTATCTAGCTGATTTAGTGCTTCAAAAACCCCTCTTTGGTGTAGGGGATAAGCGCTTTGTGTTAATCTTTAATCTTTCTATAATTAAACACATAGGGGATTGTGCCACCCTTTTTTTCCGGATAACTTAGGGGGGGCTCCCCAGGGCTAACTTTCCCTGATTACCCCGGCCTTTTTTCATTTCCTTTTCATGCTTTTTGCACACGGGAAAATGAGATGTTTGACGTTTTACTTAGCGTAGCCGCCACATCGACAAATATTCATGGTCGATATAGATTATAGATGAGCCCATTAAATCTAGGGGAGACAACAACACTTTTTTTTACACCCCAAAGGGGCTGAAAGCTGGTTTTAAAGGAATTTGCCCCCAGACCAAGTACTGACCTCCGTTCATATGGAGCAAGATTAAACAAACACGCTGAGTCATGAAGCTCAGGGAAAAAGGAAAGGGGAGGGGGGAGTGAGGAATCCAAAGGAGCGCCAAAACTTAATGAAACTAATAAAAATAAAAACAGTGGATTTAAAAACAGCAAGACACGACCTCAACGGCACGTCGGGAAAAACCTTACGGGTAAGCAGCTAAGTAATTAAAAAAACAAGCAGCAAGAGAAAGAGACCCACAACACACACCCGCCAGAGCCAAGCCGCAAAGGGGATCCTGTGACATGTTTTACTCCAAAAAACAAACTATAACTTTTTCTTTTACAAAAAAAAACACCTATTCTAAACAGCGATTGAAACTTCTTCTCAATAAAAACAGGGACTAATAACACTACACTATTATTCTGTATACAAAAGAAAACATATTGTACCCTCCTAAAAAGACCTTCCCTTTATTTTGCCCGGGCCCCCAGATAAGAAAAGGGGGGGTTTACGCAAGCCCCCCCCCTTTCACTTTAGGGGCCGGGCTAGGGGGAAAACCCTTTTTGGAACCAAGGGGGGGAGAAATCTGTAGCTCTGATTTTTTAATTTTTTTAAACACTGTATTTAGAAAAGGGGTTTTAAAAACCCCCTTTTTTGGGGTTTTTCCCCCGTCCCAAAATTACATTGGGGGCAAAACCAAAAGGGGGCCACAACAGTCAAATGGATTTCGTTGGGACATCCCTTTTGGGAAAAACCCTTTGGGTTTTAAAAAACCACAGAAAAAAAATCACAGACCATTCCTAACCATGTCTTTCACCACAACATGACCCTTTAAAAAAGCATCACCCCGCCACAAAATTAAAAAAGGCCCGAAGGCAGAATGATTTGAACCACATTTTACTTGAACTTTGGGCTTGAATACCGTCCCGGAACGCAGCAAGAAAAACCCCATCTGCATGACCCCCCAAGATTTAAAAAAGTGCCGGAAAAAAAATCCCTTTTAAACCCCCATTTTAGTTTTTAAAGGGGCATTGACTATACCCCCGTCCTGGCCACAGCATTTAGCCACAAAACCCGCATTTAAACCCCCGAAAAAAGTGGCCGGGAAAAAGGTCTTTCAAAACCCCCATTTTTTTTTTCACTGGACATTTACTATACTGTTCCCGGGGGCCCCAGCAGAGCCCCAAACCTGCTGACCCCAGATTAAAAAGGGCCGGGAAAAAGGGGTCTTTTAAAACCCCCATTTTAAAATTTTACTGGACATTGAAAAATACCTGTCCTTTGGGGCCCCGCAAGCCCCAAACCTGGGATGAAAACCCCAATTAAAAAGTGCCGGAAAAGGAGTTTTTTGAAACCCCCATTTTAAAAATTCCCCTGGACATAGACTTTTACCCGTCCTTTGGGCCAAAAGCATTGCCCCAAACCTGCATACCCCAGGAAAAAAAAAAAAGGCCCGGAAAAAGGATCCTTTTAACCCCATTTTAAGTTTTTACTGGAAAAAATAAACGTCCCTTGGGCCTGGGGAAAACCCCTTTTTCCCCTCCGTATGGGGGGACCAATTTTAGCTTCACTTGGAAATACTGGTTTAACGCCCTTTTTCCCCCCAGGTGCCCTTTTTCCCTTTGGGATTCCCCTTTTTTTCATTTTACTCAAAAAAATGCCCGGAAAGGGAAATTTTTCTCGTACTTTTTCCCCTGTCCGGCTCCATACTCCATGTCCCCTAAATAACCAAAATCTTGGGCAAAATTTTCCCGTACCTCCCCCTTTTACAATTCAAAGGAATTTTTTTTTCCGCTATTTTGTTTCATGCCAAATTTTTTTTAAGTTTAATTCTAGGAAAAAACATTTTTAAAATAGGAAAGAAATCCCCCATTCTTTGTTTCTTTGTTTTTAATTGTAAATTTAAATGGGTTGTCCCGAATTTTCGGGTTTTTATAGCTATTTAAAAACCTTTCAAAAACAAGTCATTTTTGCAATATTTTTGCCATTAAAAATGTCCCCCAAAACCCAATTTCCGGCTTGGTTTTTGGAAGCACCATCACCCTTTGGGGCTCACCTTTTACAATGTGAAGAACAAAATTCGTTAGAAACAAAATTTTTTTTTATAATAGGGGCCCGTATTTTTAGCTTTCTATCAACCGCAAAAAAAACCCCCCAAAAATTTTAAAAAATGACCCTTGAGCCACTTTTGGACAATTTGAAGAAAAAAATGCTGTTAGAAAAAACAAATTTTTTTTAAAAATAGGGCCCCCGTAGGGATAAACTTCATGTTTCCGCAAAATTTCCCCCAAAAATTCAAAAGCTTTAACCCCTTTAGGGCCCCTTTGGACAATTGTTAAAAAACAAAAGGGCTGGGTTTGAAACAAAAAAATTTTTTAAAAAGGGAACCCGAGTATTGCTGCAAATTTCAAAGCAGCAAACCCAAAAAATTAAAAAAAATACTTCTCAGCCATGTTTTAAAAAATTTTGAGGGAGAATTCCACTTAGAACCACAAATTTTTGTTCCAAAGGGCCATGGGTTCTTTGCTGTGTCTCCCCAGCAACATGACCCCCAAAAAAAATTTTAAAAAAAAATTTTAAATTCCCCCCCCACTAATTAAAAAAATTTTGAGGGAGAAATGCCACTTTTAAAACCACTTTTCTGTTCCAAAATGGGCCCGAATTTTTGCTATAATCCCCAAAACAAAATGACCCCAAAAAAAAAATAAATATACTTCTCACCACTATTAAAAATTTTGAGTGGAAAATGCCAAATTAAAAAGGGCCCCAAATTTTTGTTTCCAAAGGACCATAATTATAGCTTTAAACTCACAGCAACAAGACCTCAAAAACCCTTGAAAAAAAGGCGAAAAAATTCTAAAATAAAGTAGTAAATTTGGGAAAACGGTGTTGACAGTGAAACCTTGCTGTCCTTTTAAAAGGGCTCCCACAGCCCAAAAACCCGCAAAATAACTGTTGGGGAAAAAAAATAAAAATTTCATTTAAAAAATGAACATTTTTTAAAAAAAAATTTTTTAAGAGGACCATTTCTGTTTGAAGAGGAAATTTGAAAAAGACCGGGAAATAATCCCGGGGACCCAGCAATTTGGGCCCAAACAACATCAGAGATTCCCCTGCCTGATTTTATCTTGATGAAAATAAACGATTCACATTTTTCTGGGGGGGAAAGGCCCATTGCGTTTTCTGTAATGACCCCCCAGCTGGCTGAAGGGGCCACTAAAATATGACGCCCGGGTGCTGGGCAAAACAAACCCCCTCTATCGTGGCGAGCGAGCTCGGGCCAAATTCGACCATTTTGGATACCCGAAAGGCAAAATTGGGGGCTTTGGGAAAAATACAAAAAAAAACGGTTTTGGGGGACGCAGATAGTCGTGCAAAACCCTTATCTTAGGGGTTGGGCTCTGTGTGTTGAGGCCCTGCAATTTTCATGGGGTTTTTTTGGGATTGGTAAAAAAAAGATTTGCCAAGGTCAACCCCCTTAAAGGTTTTTGCCAAACCTTGCCTGCTGCTTGGGTGCTGCCGCTACGGGTACTTGGCACTCCCACTGCTGGGCACGTCCGCTTTTATGTTTTTCCACCCGGGCATTTGGTGGAACGTGAAGCAACGGGAAACAAGTTTCCCCCCCATTTTGATCCCAAAAAGCAAAGGGCTTTTCCCTTTCCTGAAATTTTACTCCTATTTTGGGTGGGGGGAAGGGAAAATGCTAGTTTTTTTTTTTGTACCGGGGATCCAGGAGGGGGCCACCCATTTAAGTTTTCATTTTTTTGAAGGGCCTTAATCAGGAACCCGTTGGCGGAAAAGGAGCAACCCCAAGGGACTCATGTTGAGGGGATTGGGGCCCTTTATTTCCCAAGCCCTTGGTCGTGGGCACAAACAAACTGATCCTTCCTCAACTTTCCTCCCCCCCCCCTCAAAAATTTACCGCAAAACCCTTTCCCCAAGGCAGGGAAAGTGGGGAAGTTTCTCGGTGCCTAGGAATAACCTCCCCCCACAACCCCTCCCTGCCTCCGGGAACAATTTTAATACCGCCCGGACTTGCCGCGAAGAGGGCACCCTGGGGAGCTGATGCCCACCTTCCTAGCCCGGGGGCCCCCAAAAAAAGTAAAATTAAGAACCCCAAAAAAAATTGGGGAAACTGTTGGGCCCTTTTGGGTTTTTACGGAGAGAAAGGGGTCCGTGTCCCCCATCTTTTCTGCTCCTCCTTTCCCTCGCCCGGGCGGGGAAACCAGTTTTTTTCAAGGAAAATTTTTCCAAAGATCGTTCCAAAAACTAAGAAACAACCCCCAATGGCCCCATTGCTGACAAGGGCATTTGTCCCGCAACTGAACCATTTTTGGGGGTTTCCTTTAAAAATGGCCAAAAAGGGGTTTGGTTCAGAAACCTTTTTTTCACCTGCCCTCCACTCCGGGGGGCTCAACACCCCGAGGGTTTCCTGCACCCCCCTGCTTTGTTAAGCCCATTTTTGTCACTTTCGGATGCGTGAGGGATTGGGGCTTTTTCCCCCCCAATCTCTGGAGCATGTGGATGGTGGAAAATTTCCCCGTTTTTCCACTTTCCAAAAAATTGGGGAAAGGATTTAAAAGGGGAGGCCATTTAAAGCTGCGCAAAAAACAGCCAGGGGGGCGAAGCAAAAAAGGGGGCAAAACCGGCGGAAATGCGAACTTAACTTTTAGCCTTCCTCAGCAGCAAATCCCGACCGCAGGTAACTCTTTAGGAAATTTCTGGGAAAGACCCAAGGGTTTATGAACGTGCCAGGGGAAGGATTTTGCTCCAGCCCACCCCATCTTTTAAGGGGGGCCACAAGCTTTCGCCCTTTTACAAACACACCACCTTTTCCTTTGGCCCCAAGGTTCTTGGGCACCCAGCCAGAGCCTCCGGGGGCCCCGTTGCGGGTAAACTCCGTTCCCCCAAAATCCAATTGGGATGGGGAAGGTCCCAAGGGGCAGATTAAAATTTAAAAACCCCTTGGGGTTTTTTCTGGGCAAAATTTTATGGCCACCAAGGGCCTTGGGGGGAAATTCCCCTTGGGACCAAACCCTGCGGTTTTTAAGAAAGTGGGCCGAGGCCTAGAGGCCCCCCGCACCCCCCAAGCATCCACCCAGCTCACCCCAGTTTAGGTCACAAGGGGAAAATTTGCGGCCTTTGGCCGTTCTTACTAGTCCATGTGTCGGGGGTCAGAAAGACTTTTCCCGGGCCCCAGATGCAGACAAAAGCGCTTGAAAAATTTTTGATGACACTTGGGTGGGGCCCGGGGTGGGGGACGGGCTCTTCTGGCCCCAAAAAAATGCCTCTTGGCACTGGTATTTGGGGGGGAGGGAAGGGCCATGACGTGGGGGGAAACCCCCTGTGTCCACCAAACGGGAAAAGGGAAACCCTTTCCAAACCCAAAAACCTGGCAATTTCCCACAAATTTTAAACTTTTTGGCTTTGGGATGGTTTTGGGGTTTAAAATGTTTTCCCTTTTCTCCCAAACCTGGAAACAGAAGGCTGGCTGCTAGACTGGCCGGGTTTTACGGGGGGGCAGGTCATCAAATGGCAGGAAAGGGGAAGGGTTTGGGTGGGGCCTGGTTTTTGGTGGTTGGTACTCAGGCCAAAGGTGGGGGCTGAAGCGGGGCTAAACCCTGATCAAAACTCTGAAGACAAAGGGGAGGGTGGGGGAACGCTTGGGGGTTTTTGGCGGGGAGGGGGAGGCCGGGGGACCCGAGGGTTTGGAAAAAAGTGGTTGGAGGGGCCCCCGTCGTTCCGGCCATTTTTTGGGGCCCAAATGGTTTTCCTTCCCCTTTCAACTCATGCTTCCCCTACATGTGACTAACAAAGTTGGTGGGGGTTAAACCCCTAAGGGTTTTTTTGCCTCTTTAAAGCGTTTAAAAGGCAAAGGTGGCCCCCTGCATTTGCTGGGTGGAAAACAGAGGGTTGCCAAAAAAAGGGCCCCGGCCCTTTAGAAAGGGCCTGGGCCTTTTTGACCATAAGCGAGGAGCGGGTTTTGCCCCTGCCCCCTTTTGGGTGGCGGGAAACATATCACGGGCTTCCCGCACCGGGCCCCTCCCTTTTTGAGCGGGAAACCCTTTCTGACACCTTACCCCATCGTTTTTCCTCCTCGTCCATTGGGATGTCTCGCAAGCAAAATTCTCTGAAAAGACCCCGTTGGGTCCCAAAAGTTTGTTTTCAAAACCCTCCCTCACACAAAAAGGTGACTTTGGGGCCCGACATTTTTGCATCCAGGGGTGCGGGGTACAACAAGAGGGACTGCAAAGGGGTTTTCCGACCCCCCCAGATTTTTGCCAATTGACCGGCCCTTTCCTTCTTTCCCCCTCTGAGGGGATCCCGTAACTGGGGGTCAAGCAAAAGAAAAACATCCTTTTGGGCCTCTTGTCTTTTAAAATGCCCTCTGAAACCCCCGCATTTGGTCATCAAAAAGGCCCTTTAGACAATGGAAAAAAACCAAAAGTGGGGGGTACCCCGGGTTTTTAAAAATTTGGGGCTGCTTCAGTTGGGGCGGGTGCCCGAAAGATTCTGATGAAGACATTTTTGGGGCCCTTACTGGGAGGAAAAGGAGGTAAGACTGGCCCGGGTGCAGGTTGCATTTAACCCCCTGAAGGAAGATTTGGGGACGCTGTTCGTTACTGAGGTTCACAGGGCCCCCCTGACCCAGCGAGAAAAGGCCGAGGGTCCGCCCCCTTTACGTTTCCCTGGCAAACGGAATTGGGGCCCAAACCCCTGGAAGGCCCCCCTTCACCGAAACCCCTACCCCCTGTCCCCACCTCCCACTTTGCTCGCTTTCCACCCTTAAAAAACGCTCCAAAAGTTCAGAAATATAAAAATTTGGGGAAGGGATGGAAGGTTTTTGGAAAAATCTCTTATTAAAAACGGCAAAAACACAGCTAATTTTCCCAAAAAACCCCAAATCAAAATAAAATTGCTGGGGGTTTAAATTTAACGCAAAGTGGAAACTATCAACAAAGCTTTTTCTTACCAAAAGTGAAAAAAAAAAACCTTTCTGAAATGAATAATGATATTAAAAGAAATTTTTTGGGACCTTTTTAATTCACCTGTGGGGACTACAAAATTGGGGTTGTATTCAAATTTAATTGCAAAGTAGAACTATCAAAAAGCTGGCCCCCGGCCCCAAAATGAAAAAACACTTTTCTGAAATGTATTCGGATAAATAAAGGTAATTTTGGGAACCCTTAAAAAATTTACCTGTGGTAAAATACAAAAAATTTTCTGGATTCCCAAAATTTTTAAAATGCAAGGGGGCTTTTTTCCAAAAAAAATCGGACTGGGCAAAAGGGGTAAAAAAAAAAACGTAAACTTTAAAAAAAATTTGGATAATAAAAGGTATTTTTTTGGGCACCTATCAATTCACCTGTGGTGACTACAAAATTTTTCCCGATTCCCCATTTAAGTGCAAGGCCTCAATGAAACCAAAAGCTTTTAATGCGCCCAAAATGAAAAAAAACGTATCTGTAAAGTATTCGGATAATAAAAAGTATTTTTTGGCACCTATCATTCACCTGTTTGGTACTACACAATTGCTGGTTAAATTTAACTGCAAGGTGGCTCTATCAACAAATCTGGGCTGGGCGGAAGTGGGAAAAAACAAGTATTTTTGTAATTTTTTCGGATAATAAAAGGGATTTTTTTTTTTTGGGACCTATCAATTTACCTGTGGGGGACTACAAAAATTTTCTGTATTCACATTTTAAATGCAAGGTGCCCCCAATGAACAAAAACTGTATGCGCCAAAGTGAAAAAAAAACGTTCTGTAATATATTCCCGGGAAAAAAAAAGGTAAATTTTTTGGAACCTTTCAATTCACCTTTGGTTACTACAAAATTGCTTTTATTCCCCATTTTTTAAAGGGAAGGGGCCTCAATGAACAAAGCTGTAAAGCGCAAAAGTGAAAAAACCCCAAAATTTTCGTAATGTATTCGGGTAATTAAAAAAGGGATTTTTTTTGGGACCATCAACCTTTTGCTGATACAAAAAATTTCTGGGTTTCTAATTTAACGCAAGGTAGCTTTTAAACAACAAAGCTAATGGGCAAAAAATTTAAAAGAACACCTATCCCGAAAAGTATACTGAAAATAAAAATGGAGTTTTGTACCCAAAAAAAGAGACGGGAGTTTTCTAGAAAAGATGTGTAACCTAAAAAAAGTTTAAATGGGGGCCCCCAAAACCAGGAAAAATTTAAATAGAAAAATGTTAATAATAAAGCAAATTTTCAGTTGGGGAATGTCTAAACTAAGTCTTGGTGAACTTTATCCGTTTTTCTTTTTTAGAGCTTGTCTGTGTTCCTGCCCGCAGGGCCCCCCCCCCCCGCTTCCCCCCCCCGTTACTTTTACGCGGGAGAGCTCCTTTTTAAAAAACTCTACCTAACTACATAAAAACCTTTTCCAAAACTCTGATCTAACAATTTTTAAAAAGGGCACAGCTAACAATAAGCTTTCTCTGTAAAAATAGAATAAAATTTTTGCCGGGGGTGTTTTGGGCACAGGCAAGCGCAAAATCCTTTCCTGCTATGAGACGCTGAGAGACAACGATCATGAACAGGGAAGGGCTGTTTTAAAGTAAAACCCAGGTCATGTGTTTTTTTTCCAGCCCAAAAGCAAACCCTAAAACATCCCAGTCATGACTTTGCCACACACATCTCCCCCCCGCTCTTTTTCTGTAAACTGAAATTTTCGGCCGCCAAAAAACAGGAAGCCCGAAAATGGGGCGATCTTTAAATTTGAAAGAGGGACAGAATTTAACCTAAATTTTTCCGGGATGATCTAAAAAATTTTGATTTAAATAAAACTGTGCCGATTTTAACTTTGTCGATAATTAAACCGGGTCCAAAACTATTCAAAACACCTCAAAAATTGGGTTAAAACCCCCCCACCATTGGGCTCCGGCTCCATTTTCCCAATCCCCGGCGCCCGGGGTATTCAAATTACGGGATGCCCGGGTCTACCCCCAGAGCGCCCCGTTCCGTGGGGACGCCAAATGTTACCCGCATTGACCCCCTGTCAAAGACACTGCATCACTTTTTAATCTGCCCCATGTCCAAAACCCCCCCCTAGAAACCTTCGTCGTTTCACAGATACGCCTAACATTTTTCCCCAAACCCTTTACCCCCATTAAGGGTGCGCATGTCGTTTCCACTTAGTGAATTTGTTTTTCTCACATCCAGTTTCACATACCTTTCACCCATTAAGTACCCCTAGACCCCTGTAAGGTTTATTTATTTGTGAAGTCCCTTCCCCTCTATTTATAACCCTTAATTTGCAAACCATAAAGGGAAGAAAGTCTAGTTGTGTTTTTGATCAGATGGTTATGTATATCATTAAACAACCATTATCAAACGGACAAACCAATTCAAAAAAGAGAGAAAAAAGGAAAAGGCATCTATTAATTATATATATCTTCTACCTTTATATATATCCCGCCGAGAATATTGCTCATAGAAATAAAGACCCTAGTCTCTTACTATAGAGTGAATGAACAACCACTATCAGAAATATATAGTAATGAAACACACGTTAAACCATAATATTAAATGAGAGTAGCACTGATGGTGAAGCAAAGGTGGTATTCATTAGTCCAAAAAACACGAAAAATTATTGTTCTCATTTAGGCCATTTGGGCTTATACTATTGATATGATAAATCCAGAACCATTCTTTACGTAAAATCAGTTGGTCCCAGTCATCTCTTTTGTGCCCAGTAATTACTATAACAGCTTTCACTGGATTAATGATATTAATCTTTTTGTGAGGAAAATTAAATGGAAGAAATTTTTTCATGAAGCAGATATTGCTGAATGTAAGGAATATGGAATTGAAATGAGTGATCTCGCTGGAGTAAGAACTCTGCAGGATCTCTTAAATGAGGAAGAGAGAACAATGGGTGAAGGCCCCTTTACAAATCTGAGACCCAGAAGTAAAAAAAAAATCCACCTCCTAGACCATTTTCATGCATTGATTCATTCCTAAATGTGGTTGAGAGTGAATTGAGATCATTATCACCCCTAGGCAACATCAGCAATAATATTACAAAGGAGGAGAGGGTGGCGTTAAAATCTTTGGAATCAAATCAAGAAATCATAATAAAACCCTCAGACAAGGGAGGTAATTTTGTGGTTCTAGATAGAGAAATGTACAAGGACATGTGTTTAAAAATCCTGAAGGACAAAAACTGCTATGAAGTTTTAAGGGCAGACCCCACTGCTAGATTTAGGAAGGAACTGTTGGAGATAGCAGAAAGAGCGTTGAGTAAACATGTCATTAATAATAAAGAACTACAATTTATTGTACCAGATTTTCCAAAAATTGCCACTTTTTATGGACTGCCAAAAGTCCACAAGAGACTCACACCAGTTAGGGATAGACCCATAGTTTCTGGAATTGACAATCTTACCCAGAGAGCGGGAACATATGTGGATCAGATATTAAGAGAGTTTGTTATTACATTACCCTCTTATGTTAGAGATGCTATGGACCTCCTATTGAAGTTGGAGGGACTACACATTGAGGATAATGTCATTCTGGGGAGTATTGACGTGGAGGCCCTTTATTCATCGATTCCCCACGACATGGGGCTGAGGGCAACCAAATATTTTTTGGATTCACGGGGCCTGCAATTCCATGCGCATAGTGAATTTGTTTTGGAACTGTTGTCTTTCATACTACAGAGGAATTACTTCCTTTTTGATGGAAGGATCTACCACCAGCTCAGCTGCACAGCGATGGGGAGCCCTTGTGCTCCCACATATGCTAACATGTCCCTGGGCTGGTGGGAGAGAACTGTGGTCTTTTCTGAACATCTGGAAGAATTTACATCTAAAATTTTGTTGTGGTCTAGATTTATAGACGACATCTTCATCCTATGGAAGGGCAGTATGGGGAATTCAAGGAATTTGTGGGAGCTTTGAACATGAATACCATAGGTTTACGTTTTACCTATGAAGTGAATGAATACACACTGCCTTTCCTGGATGTTTTGATATTTAAAAATAATGACCACACTCTAGGCACGAAAGTGTTTCGAAAAGCAACAGCTACAAACAGGCTCCTGAAATGGGAAAGCTGCCATCCAGCCCCATTGAGAAGGGAGATTCCAAAGGGGCAGTACCTCCGTCTCAGGAGAAACTGTTCAGAAGTGGAATCATTTAAAACACAAGCTAAGGAATTGGAAGGGAGGTTCCTAAAGAGGGGCTATCGAAAACAAGTCTTGAAACAGGCATATTAAGAGGCTCTGAGACAAGAGAGATATACCTTAATAACACCTAAAGCAAAAGGACAGGATGAAAAGTTAAGAATTATAGGGGATTTTGATACAAAATCTGTGGAAGTAAAAAGGATTTTAGAAAAATATTGGAAAATCTTGTTACAGGATAAGACCTTGAGAAATTTGCTTCCTGAACGACCATTAATTACATACCGGAAAGGTCAGAGTATACGTGATTATGTGGTTAAGAGTTATCTTGCACCAATAAGGAGAGAGAGTTGGTTGAGTAGACAGCCGGTTGGCTGTTTCCAATGCGGGAAATGTAAATTCTGTAAACATCTTATTAAATGTAAAGAATTAAAAAGTGTTACAACAGGTGAAAAATTTGAGATAAAAATTTTTATAAATTGCACAACTTCAGGAGTGATCTATTTGGCGGTGTGTCCAGGCCCTCTGAATTATGTGGGAAAGACTAAAAGAGAGTTCCGAAGATGAATAGGTGATCATATAGGTGATATTAGGCGAATGGCGGATACACCGATTGCTAAACATATGCATGCCAAGCATAATGGTTGTATGGAATTGTTGCAATTTATAGGGATTGATGTGGTGCGAAAACCCCTGAGAGGAGGTGACTGGGACCAACTGATTTTACGTAAAGAATGCTTCTGGATTTATCGTATAAATAGTATAAGCCCAAATGGCCTAAATGAGAACAATAATTTTTCGTGTTTTTTGGACTAATGAATACAATTTTTGTTTCACCATCAGTGCTACATATGACTCTCATTTAATATTATGGTTTAACGTGTGTTTCATTATTATATATTTCTGATAGTGGTTGTTCATTCACTCTATAGTAAGAGACTAGGGTCTTTATTTCTATGAGCAATATTCTCGGCGGGATATATATAAAGGTAGAAGATATATATAATTAATAGATGCCTTTTCCTTTTTTCTCTCTTTTTTGAATTGGTTTGTCCGTTTGATAATGGTTGTTTAATGATATACATAACCATCTGATCAAAAAGACAACTAGACTTTCTCCCTTTATGGATGCTAATAGGGATATAAATAGAGAGATAGACTTCACTATCACTGATCCTACAGTGTCTATGGCTACTTACAATGGGTGCACGGATATGTGCACTGGATGTGAGACAACTAATCACTAAGCTGGTACGAGCATGCGCAGCCTTTAATTAAGTGAAGGTTGAGGAAATGTTAGCGCGTATCTGTGAAACGACGAAGCGATCTAGCGTGGGTTGACATGCGCAGATTGACTAAGTGATGCAGTGTCATTTGACATGCGCAATGCGGGATAACAGTGCGCACGCACGGACACGCGCGCTCTGACGTGGTAGAGTCGGGCATGCGCAATGTGAATATCCGGACGCCGAGATTAGGAATGGAGCCTGGAGTCCAATGGCTGGTATGGATTAACCAGTTTGAGGTGTTATGAACGATCTTATTGGATGGATTGTGAGTAAGTAGTGTACTCTGTTCCTTCATTGGTGTAGGATTTGATGCATGGGGCTTTATCAGGGCATTTGAAATTGGTAAAGTTGGGCATACTGAGGGAATGGATGTGACTAGATCTATTTTGGACGTAACAAGATCCATATGACCCCTGTTATTGGTGAATCTCTGTTCACTTCTAATTTCTTGTGTTTAATATTGCCATATAACCCACTGAAGAGAAGAGTTTTATTATCTTCGGAGAAACGCGTCTGGGTAAATTATGGAGTATTAGTATGACTTATTCGCTCCCATAGGAGCTCAAGGGAATAGCGAGTAGTCTACCTTAGGGGTTGTTTTGTGTGGGGTCGCTCTTATCAGAGCGGTGGCCCCATTTAGGTAGGGTAAGGTTTAGGGTCCAGTAGTATAGGGATAGATTACTGTATTCCATACTCCATCTAGATTGGATATATTGCTGTTCTGGAACCTGGATCTTGCACCTACCATCTTTACAAGAATCTTGATTGCGGTACCAGGGTGGTGAGTAAAACGCAGACTCCGATATGGTATTGTCTTTTTCTAGAGGTTCTATACTGATAGTATTTTAAATGATTTAGTAAAAGTTAAATTTTAAAGGGATTTTTTTGCTTTATGTGGCTGGGCAGGAAGCACATTCACCCAGTAAAGGACATATACTGTCCCTGGCCGTAGTTACAGCTCCACACGTCCACGCTGCAGTGCACTTTGGAAGACACCGACAGACCCAAGGACTGGCCCACCCTCTCTTCTACATAGTTGTGCAGGGCTGGTACTGCATTTTTCAAAAATAAATGACAGTTTGGGACTCTCTACCTCAGCTCGGCACAAGCCATCAGTTTTCTAAATGGTGCAGAGTCCACCACTTGAAAAGGGAGGGACTGCAGTACCACCAACTTGGACAGGAGCACGGTCAGCTTCTGCGCCGTAGGATGGCTGGATGCATACTGCTGTCTCTTGGCAATCGCCTCGGTGAACGACTGCTGGCACAATAAGTGGCGAGGAGCAGGAGCATCTGGACCAGTAGTTGGTGGTGCTTGACTGCCTGAAATGGTCAGACACCAGCTCAGGTCCCATCGCACTACAGTAAATACAGCACTGATCCAACACAGAAGCAAAACAACCCCTGATATCCAGGGACTCACAGAAGATGTCTTAATCGAGTCGTTCTTTTTCCCTTTGCTTCGTCTTCTGCCTCTAAATGCAATGACAACTTCTCCCGGTTACAACTCATCCCTCAAGAATAAAACCCTCAAACATCTTAGACGTCTCACTTTTCCAGCACTTCCCTACCAATCCCTACCTCTGGTTTGGGCACTCCCCATTAAGTAAGTAGATAATAATGTTGCCCACTATTAAGTAGGTATGTAAAGAATTCCCCTGTAGATAGATAGATATATGCCCCCTGTAGATAGGTATACATATTCCCTGTAGGTATGCAGGTATATATATATATATATATATATATATATATATATATACCCCCTGTATGTAGATATACAGCTACCTGTAGGTATATTTACAGCAAATTGTAGATAAAAAAGTATATATGTGCCCTGTAGGCAGGTATATATGCCCCCTGTAGGTAGGTTTATGTACCCCCTGTATGTTTATATATAGCCCACTGTAGGTATATATACAGCACATTGTAGATAAGGTATATATGTGCCCTGTAAGCAGGTATATATGCCCCCTATAGGTAGGTATATATACCCCCTGTAGGTATATATACAGCCCACTGTAGGAAGGTATATATGCCCCCGGAGCAATTGAAATAATGGCGCAGAGAAAGCGGTCTTTATTTTTATCCCAATACAATACTATCAGGATTGAGTGGATTACTTGAATTTAAAATTCCCTAATACAACAGTAGAAATTTAAATAATGGCACAGAAAAAGCGGTCTGTATTTCTATCCCAATATACCACTATCAGGATTGAGTGGATTACTTGAATTTAAAATTCCCTAATACACCCGGAGAAATTGAAATAATGTCTCAGAAAAAGAGGTATGTATTTAAATACCAATACAACACTATCAGGATTGAGTGGATTACTTGAATTTAAAATTCCCTTTTACAACCGGAGAAACTGAAATAATGGCGCAGAAAAAGCGGTCTGTATTTCTATCCCAATACAACACTATCAGGATTGAGTGGATTACTTGAATTTAAAATTACAACAGGAGAAATTGAAATAATGAGATCTGTGTAGCAGCAGATACAGAACACTCAGTGACTGAGCAAGTAACAGACGTGTAATGGTCTTTTTTCCCCTTCTCCAATCACTAAGTAAAGCTGTATAATGAGAGCTATGCAGCAGCAGCAGAGACGCTGTTATGCCAAGAGATACAACGAGAGGACTGTGAGGAGCACAGGTGCCGTCCTTACTTATAGTGCTGTGACGTCACAGAATCCCGCCGGTCTCTGATTGGCTTCATGTCTGCACATGTCATTGAGGGTGTTCCTTTCTTCCTCTCAGAGTTCTTTGCCCCATGTAACGCCATGTGCTTGTGGCCATTTTACAAAAAAAAAGACGCTTCGTTCCCTCGAAGTACCATAAACTTCGGCTTCGTGCAGAACATGAAATTCTAAACGAATTCCACTTCGTTAGAATCGATTCGCCCATCTCTAGTTATATTACCCCTTTTTTTGATAAATAAGCACCTTGAAAGGTTGACTTTATCAAAGAGAAGTCTGTTGCGACAATCTTGAGTACTGGTGTTTTTAGAAAGAGTAAAGTTTATTTTGCAGAAAAGCAAGTCACAATGTGAAGCTAATTTGTCTTTGGGAATTTTCTTATCTTTGTAGGTGGTTTATATAGTAGTTTATACTGAGTACATAATCCTGGTGTTTCTGTGCTCACAATTTTAACTGTGATGCCCCTTTGTACCATAGCTAGCAACATTATACTTTTTTTATGACCCGATAGCTAATGTTCTGCAGGTTTACTGGAAATCAACTAATGAAAATTAGACATTGCATTTGGATTGTGGTTCAACTGAAAAATAATTTTAAAAAAAATAATGAGGCTGACCTGCACAAAGATGATGATATCTCTTGAAAATAATTTGACTGTCACAAGTAGCACCCGCACCGCTGAGTGCGGGCGCACTCGTGTCCCTGCGCCCCTTCTGGCGCCCGAGGCAAGTGGCACCGCGGTCTATAGGTCGGGCCATGGCGCTCACCGTACCTCGTTCCTGCCTTCCCGCGTCTGACTGTCGGCCGCGCCGGCTCTGTCAGATTTAAAGGGACAGCGCGCCAGTGATTGGTTTTGCCGGCCGCTGACACTATATAAGGGCTCCACCCCCGGAACTTCCTCGCCGAATACATAGTGCCCTTACCCTATGCGAGGAAGCCCTTTCTGTGTTCTGGTTACCGTTCCTGTGTACCAGTCCCTCCGGCTTACGTTCTCCGACCACGATCCTTCGCTGCCTGCCCTGACCTTCTGGCCCGTCCCCGACTACGAGTTTGCCTGTCGATTCTGCTCTACGCTGCACCTCGGCTACCACCGCAAGCAAGTCACATCAGGGGTAGCGACCTGGTGGAATCCCGCCGCAGCAAGTCCATCCCGCTCTGCGGTGGGCTCTGGTGAAAACCGGGACCCACTTAGACTCCGCTCCCTGGTGTGGCCCGTACCACCGCTTGCGGTGGCCCAGTGGATCAATTACCTTGGTTCGTTACATTGACAATAGGGACATATGGAACTAAAATGTGCTTTCAAACATGTAATCAGTCAGTTTGCATGTTTAAAGTGTGAAAAGTAGTGACTTTGCTGTTTGTTATTATGGTGTGTACTACAAAGAACATGGAACAAAGGAAGCAGAGGAGAAAGTTGTCTCAGAAGATTATACAGAAAACTATAAACTAACATGTTAAAAGTAAAGGCTATGAAACCATCTCTAAACAGTTTGATGTTCCTGTTACTACAGTTCAGAGATTAGAGGTGTACTCCAAGGTGGAGGTATGTTAATGTCAGATTGCGCCATCCATCACTGTCCTTGCCAAAGTGGACTTAATGGAAGAGGACTATGGAGGACAAAAGCGAGACTGTAATTTGCAAAAATGCAAAATTACAATCCACACAAAGCTTTTGGGAGAATGTCCTTTGTGAAAATTAGACAAAACTGGAGCTTTTTGGCAATTTCCATCAGCTTTATGTTAAGATACAAACATGAAGCATACAAAGAAAGAACATTGTACCTACTATGAAACATGGAAGAGACTTGGTTATGTTGCGGGGCCAATTTGCTGGCACAGTGTGTCTTGAATCTGCACAGGGTACATTGAAATCTTAAAACCATCAAGACATTCTGGAGTGAAATTTGCTGCCCAGTGTCACAAAGCTTGGTCTCAGTCGCAGATCATGGGTGCTCTACCATAATAATGACCCATAACACACAGTTCAAAACATTGGACTATTCTGAAGTGGCTTCAGTGAGCCCTGATCTAAATTCTATTGAACATCTGTGGAAGGAGTTGAAATCTGCAGTCTGGAAAAGGCTCCTTCACACCTGGGAAGGCTGGAGCAGTTTGCTCACGAGGCGTGGGTCAAATACCTGTTGACAGGTGCAGAAGTCTCAAGAAAAAAAAGTTACAAAAATTGTTTGTTTGCAGTGATTGCCTTAAAATTATTACATTTGGCAAGTTGAAGTTATTTCAGTGACCATTGAGAGTTTTTATTTCTTTAACCAAAGGGTACCAACAATTTTGTCCACATGTGTATAAACTTTCACCAGGTTCTCTATTATCTTCAAAAGCTCCTGCTTCCATTAAAGCAACCACTCATCAGTGGTAGATTTCTTCTTCATTTTGTTGTAAAGTCCAGAAGCCCTCTTGATTACATTTTTTTCCCTGCATGTTCTTTTGTAGTAATATCAGTGGCATGACTGCCAAACTTTTCCATACACATTATGGACCTAAATGAATGTATACTCTAAGGTAGGATAGTAAAATATATAACATACCTTAAGGAAGAATCATGGCTGTTTCTTTTGGAACTAAAGTTTTAATTTTTAAAGCTGATTATCAAATCCTACAAATCTGGCAGGCAGGGCCGGGACAAGGCATTTTGGTGCCCTAGGCAAGTACAGCCAATCGCTCCCCAAAAAATTGCACCCCCCACACTAATTTCTCTTGCCTCTGCAACAGGTCCTCCCCCCGTATCAGTTACACCCTGCCCCCTGCACCAGTTACTCTCTGCCCCTACACCTCTTACTCTTTGTCCCTTCACAAGTTGCTACTTCTTCCCCTCACAGGTTACTCTCGTTTCCTCCTGCATCAGGTTTACTCCTGTCCCTGCACAGGTTTTCATGCTCTCCCCATGTGCAACGAGGGTTACTCTCTTCCCCACCTGCACAGGTTCTCTCTCCCACACTGAGCACAAGATACTCTTCTCCCCACGCAACATTAATACCTCTCTCCCCACAGCACAGTTACACTCTCCCACTGCACAGGTTACTCTCTCCCTCTGCACAAGTTACACTCCTCCCACTGCACAAGTTACTCTCTCCACCCTGCACAAGTTACTCCTCTCTCCACTGCACAGGTTACTCTCGTCACCACTGCACCAGGTGTTCATCTCTCCCCACTGCACAGGTTTCACTGCTCCCCACAGCACAGGTTTCACTCTCCCCACCTGCAACAAGTTAACTCTCTCGCCCATGCTGCCACAGGTCTAATGTCTCCCCACTGCACAGGTTACTTCTCTCCCCCCTGAACAGTAACTCTCTCCCCCTGCACAGTTACTCTCTCCCCCCTGCACACTTTACACTCCCCCCCTGCAAAAATTACTCCCCCCCACTGCACAAGTTACACTCTCCCCCACTGCACTGTTTACACTCTCACCCACTGGCAACGGTTACACTCTCCCCACTGCACAGATTACTCACTGCCCTCTGCACAAGTTACATTCTTTCCACAGCACCAGTTACTCTCTCCCACTCAGCAGGTTACTCCTCTCCCCACTGCACGAAGATACTCTCTCCCACTGCACAGGTACTCATCTCAATCTTCCCCATTAACAGTTTTAACACTCTGCCCCCACTGCACAGGTTACCTCTCTCTCCTGCGCACAAGTTACACTCTCCCCACTGCACAGGTTACACTCTCGCACTTCTCCCCACTGCAACAGGTTACTCTCGTCCCCACTGCACAGTTACACTCTCCCCACTGCACAGGGTACACCTCTCCCCACTGCACAAGTTACTCTCTCCGCCACTGCACAGGTTTACTCTCTCCCCGACTCACAGGATACAACTCCTGCCCCACTGCACAAGTTACTCTCATATTCCCCACTGCACAGGTTCACACTCTCCCCCACTGCACTGTTACACTCTCCCCACGGCACAGGTTACACTCTCCCCACTGCACATGGTTAGTACCACAACAATTTTTGTCCACATGTGTATAGTACTTTCACCAGTTCTCTATATAGCTTCAAAAGGGCGCCTGCTTCCATAAAGCAACACTCATCAGTGGTAGATTTCTTCTTCATTTTGTTGTAAAGTCCAGAAGCCCTCTTGATTACATTTTTTTCCCTGCATGTTCTTTTGTAGTAATATCAGTGGCATGACTGCCAAACTTTTCCATACACATTATGGACCTAAATGAATGTATACTCTAAGGTAGGATAGTAAAATATATAACATACCTTAAGGAAGAATCATGGCTGTTTCTTTTGGAACTAAAGTTTTAATTTTAAAAGCTGATTATCAAATCCTACAAATCTGGCAGGCAGGGCCGGGGACAAGCATTTTTGGTGCCCTAAGGCAGTACGCCATTCGCTTCCCAAAAAATTGCCCCCCCCCACACTAATTCCTCTTGCCTCTGCAACAGGTCCTCCCCCAGTATCAGTTACACCCTGCCCCCTGCACCAGTTACTCTCTGCCCCCTACACCTCTTACTCTTTGTCCCCTGCACAAGTTGCACTCTGTCCCCTGCACAGGTTACTCTCTGTCCCCTGCACAGGTTACTCTCTGTCCCCTGCACAGGTTACTCTCTGTCCCCTGCACAGGTTACTCTCTGTCCCCATTGCACAGGTTTCTCTCTCCCCATTGCACAGGTTACTCTCTCCCCACTGCACAGGTTCCTCTACTTCTCTTCCCCACTGGCACAAGATACTCTCTCCCCACTGCACAGGTTACTCACTCCCCACAGCACAGGTTACACTCTCTCCCCTGCACAGGTTACTCTCTCCTCTGCACAAGTTACTCTCTCCCCACTGCACAAGTTACTCTCTCCCCAACTGCACTAGGTTACATCTCCCCCACGGCACATGGTTACTATCATTCCCCATTGCAACAATCACACTCTCCCCCACTGCACATGTTTACTCGCTCCCTGTCACAATTACACTCTCCCCACTGCACAGGTTTCACTCTCCCCACTGCACAGTTACTCTCTCCCCACTGCACAGGTTACACTCTCCCCACTCAACAGTTAACACTCTCCCCACTGCACAGGTTACACTCTCCCCACTGCAACAGGTTACTCTGTCCTCCCACTGCTACAAGTTACCACCCTTTTTTTCTCTCTCCCCACTGCAGAAGTTTTCTCTCTCCCCAACTGCAACAGGTACACTCTGGCCCCCCTGAACAATTACATCTCCCCACTGCACTGGTTACACTCTCCTCCCCATTGCACAGGTTACTCTCTCCCCACTGCACAGGTTACTCTGTCCCCCCTGCACAGGTTACTCTCTATCCCACTGCACAGGTTACTCTCTATCCCACTGCACAGGTTACACTCTCCCCACTGCACAGGTTACACTCTCCCCACTGCACTGGTTACCACTCCTCCCCCACTGCACAGTTAATCACTCTCTCCCCACTGCACAGGTTACTCTCTCCCTCTGCACAAGTTACACTCTCCCCACTGCACAAGTTACTCACTCCCCACTGCACAAGTTACTCTCTCCCCACTGGAGAGGTTACTCTCTCCCCACTGCACAAGTTACTCTCTCCCCACTGCACAAATTACTCTCTCCCCACTGCACAAGAGACTCTCCCCACTGCACAGGTTACTCTCTCCACACTGGCACAGGTACTATCTCCCCATTGCACAGGTTACCTCTCTCCCCGACTGCACAGGTTACTCATTCCCCCCCTGCACAGGTTACTCTCTATCCCAACTGCCAACAGGTTACTCTTCTGATCCCACTGCACAGGTTTACACTCTCCCCACTGCACAGGTTACACTCTCCCCACTGCCTGGTTACACTCTCCCCCGCCACTGCACAGGTTTACACTCTCCCCAACTGCAACAGGTTACTCTCTCCCTCTGCACAAGTTACACTCTCCCACTGCACAAGTTAACTCCACTCCCCACTGGCACAAGTTACTCCTCTCTCCCCACTGGAGAGTTACTCTCTCCCCCACGCACAAGATACTCTCTCCCACTGCAGCAAGATACTCTTCCCCACTCACAAGATACTCCTCTCCCCATCTGCACAGGTTACCGTCTCCCCACTGCACCGGTTACTATTTCCCCATTGCACAGGTTACTCGCTCCCACTGCACAATTACGCTCTCCCGCACTGCACAGGTTACTCTCTCCCCACTGCAAAGTTACACTATCTCTCCCCCACTGCACAGGTTACACTCTCCCCACTGCACAGGTTACACTCTGCCCCCTGCACTGGTTACACTCTCCCCACTGCACAGGTTAACACTCCTCCCACTGCAACCAGGGTACACTCTCCTCCTGCACAAGTTACACTCTCTCTCCACTGCACAGGTTTACACTCTCCCACTGCACAACTTACTCTCTTCCACTCACAAGTTACTCTCTCCCTCACTGCACAGGGTACTCCTCTCCCCGCACTGCACAAGTTTAACTATCTCGTTACTCTCTCCCCACTGCACAGGTTTCACTCTCCCCACTGCACAGGTTTCACTCTCCCCACTGCACAGGTTTCACTCTCCCCACTGCACATGTTACTCTCTCCCCACTGCACAAGTTACTCTCTCCCCACTGGAGAGGTTACTCTCTCCCCACTGCACAAGATACTCTCTCCCCACTGCACAAGATACTCTCTCCCCACTGCACAAGATACTCTCTCCCCACTGCACAGGTTACTCTCTCCCCACTGCACAGGTTACTATCTCCCCATTGCACAGGTTACTCTCTCCCCACGATTTCATGCACAGTTCTGTTACTCTCCTCCCCCACTGCACAAGGTTAGCTCTCTCCCCACGGCACGAGGTTTCACTCTCCCCACTGCACAGTTACACTCTCCCCACTGCACAGGTTTCACTCTGGCCCCCCTGCACGTGGTTACACTCTCCCACTGCACAGTTTACGACTCTCCCCTCACTATGCACAGTTACACTCTCCCCACTGCACAACTTACTCTCTCACTGCACAAGTTACCTCTCTCCTTCTCCCCACTGCACAGGTTACTCTCTCCCCACTGCACAAGTTACTCTCTCCCCACTGCACAGGTTTCACTCTCCCCACTGCACAGGTTTCACTCTCCCCACTGCACAGGTTTCACTCTCCCCACTGCACATGTTACTCTCTCCCCACTGCACAAGTTACTCTCTCCCCCACTCTTTGCACAGGTTACTCTCTTCCCAACTGCACAAGTTACTCTCTCCGACTGCACAAGTTACTCTCTCCACTCGCACAAGTTTACTCTCTCCCACTGCACAGGTACTCTCTCCCCACTGCACTAGTTCACGTTCTGCCCCCCCTGCACAGTCCCGTCTTACCAGTCAGGAGAACTGGCCATCTCTCTTTACTTCAGGCACACCTTGCCAAGATAGGGAGCCGACTCCTCCCACTCTCTCCCAGCATGCACTGCTCTGCGGCAGCTTCCAGTCATGTGACAAGAACTTCAGCAGGAGCGCAGGGGAGGTGAGAGCAGTGTATTACCGGTCCCCTGCGCACTGCAAACTGCTGCCCTGCTCCCTCCCTGACCCCCTGGTTTGTGCACTGTAGGAGGAGGCGAAAGTAGACTGCTTGCCCTGTCTGCTCTAGAAGGTGGCCGCATGCCTGGCTGGCAGCTGCTGTGTATGGAGCCGGCTCAGCTCCCGAGCCGGCTCCATTCCTGCGCCCCCTTGTGGCAGGCAAAGGTATGGCGCCCTAGGTGACCGCCTACCTTAGCCTACCCATCATCACGGCCTTGCTGGCAGGTGCATTCTTTCCCTACACATTATATGGGAAATTGAGGAATAACTTCTTGTGAGTAGACCCTGAGCAGATTTTTATACCTTGTGTACAAAGTACCAAGATATTGTAGAAACGATGCTTGATGTTTGAGAGTGGGTATAGAAATGTATAATTAATAAAGAGTAGTGAAACAGAATTGAAAATAAGTTTGATAATTTTGGGGCATTTTAATGGCACCACTTGTCTTCTTCAAACTTAAACTTTGTCAATATTCTTATGAATTTCTGACTAGATACAAGGACATTTCTGTTCCGCTACTCATAATATTTGGTCTAAGAGATCTCTAAAACCCCGTGGCATTTGAAAAACGGGTCATAGCTGCTGTTTTTTTTAAAGTTATTGATTAGCGTAACAAAACAATGCAAGTATTCTTTTTTATTTTTTTTAGAGGGGAGGTGTCATGATTTTAATAATTAAATGGTATCTTTACTTTAAGACACTGATTGGATTGTAACCAAATTTCTTATGCAATACTTATCTTTGATTGGTTGAAAATATCCTACCTTTTTTATGATCACGCCATACCCTTTAAAAAATCTGTCAGTCCATAAAAAGCATTCAATCTTTTGAAAAATCACATGCATTGTTGTGTTTTGTCCGTGGGAACAGAAGGTTGCTAAAAAAGGATACTACATATTTTGGTGCCTGACTGGATTAGAAAACCTATCACCGGTAAGGGGATACGCAAGCACCCCTTTGCTTGAGAACCTGGATCTGCTAGCACGTGAGCATTTGCCACACCAAATCCATAGCTTCTCTCAAAAAGGGTTGGATCCTGTGAGTTGCGGGTGAGGGAGGTTTCTCTATCATTCTATCTATTATTCTCCCTCTCCCACGTTCCCAATTATCAATTTGGTTTATAGTTTAGCGTTAAAGTTTTATAGAGTTGTAAAAGTTGAGGTTCAGATAAGAAATTTAAAAATTTCAGTTTTGCTTAAAAGTGAAATAAGTTATCTTTTTGTTACGAATTTTGTTTTTTTGTTTTGTACCACTTTTTTTTATTGGCGGGGGCTTTTTTTTTGTTTTGCTTCTTGTTTTTTCTCCTAGGGGCGGCTGCCTAAAGGGCGGGAGGAAAATTTTTAGCTTATTTCATCTGGTTTTGGGTTTGCATTTTTTAAATGCACTTTAAATTTTGTGTTTTGTTGCTATTATTTTTTTCCCTTTCTATTTTTGGTTGTGTATATGCGTTATTTTTTGCACATGAATATTTCCTTGCTGTTAGTATAAACTGTTTACTAAAATAAGTCTCGCAAAATAGAATTTTATTACATTTCATTTGAGAATTGTCATTGTATTGTATATTACAAAAAGGGTACAGACAACGCCACATGCTCAAACTTTTTTAAAAAATATAGAAAGTGCCCCACGGGGCAAGGGTGCCTCAGTGAAGGGGTATTATGGGAAGCTAAAACATTTTTTATCCTCTGACGGGGTGGGTACTACCCTTTGGGTTAAAAGGATTTCATAAACATGGGGAATGTGTCAAAACTTGCAGAAAAACAAGTCTGATGTGCCCCCCAGATAGGAATAATAACCTATATACCGGAGGAATCCAGACCCATAGCTAAAAAAATTGGGGTAACATACATCATTTTTGGAGTAAAGGCGATTGTGTAACCTGAGTTACCTCAAAAGGTACATGGGGGGTTAAGAAATTACAGAAGATACTTCTTTTGTAAAAACAGAAAAAAAAATTTAAATGTTTTGCAATTGGATAGTGAAGCCAAAACGCATTGTTACTTCAGGGGGCACCTCGATAACCTGACAAGCCCCTCATTAACACCACTGACACTGCTACACCTCTTTATTACACCAAAACCTTTAGATGGGTGGTCAGTCACAAAAAATATTGAAAACCAAAAAGCTAAAGAACTTGTAGTGATCCTGAGGATGACATTTTCATGCTTTTACAGAACGCGGGCTCAAATAAAGAGGAACCTTAAGTACACCACTAAAAATTTAAGTAGCCCCCACACCAGCACCCCAAAAACGAGCAGAACTTCATTGCAAACCTCCAAAACATCAGATAGGCTATTGCAGGAAAAAAATCCTACCGCCCAGGTCTTCCTCCCCTTAAATCGGGTAACTCCCAAATGCCCCATTTATAGAATCCTAGAAGGGGGCCAAGGATCTTAGTTAACCCATCAAAAAGAAAAAACACTACATTAGAATGATCCTTCAATTTCAGGAACAACACCCCATTGGCACAAAAACACAGCATCATACGTTAACAGTACATCCACCTGCATATGAGGACACATGCCAAGACCATTTAATGGGACCAGGTTATACACTTATAGATGCTGCCAACATTATAAGAGGGGAGAGGACAAGACAAGTGATAAGAAGTTGAAGCACATACAGGTAACAGGAGCAGAGAATGTTAAAACCTTTACAGGTCCTTACATGCCCAATTAAGGTAAGAGTGACATCTTGAGATGGCCTTTATTCACCCAATGATTTTTTGCAGTTTTAGCTAAAACAAGTTGGGGATTACAAAAAGAACCCACAGGAAGCCTGGGAGCTGATAAATAAGATGCGTATCAACCCACAACATGAGTAGGACAGGACATTGTACAATTATGTGCATTGTATTTTCACACAGCTGACCACAAGAAATCTCTTAAAAACACAGCTTATGATGGAGATGACCCAGATTTTAGCGGTGATGTTCAGATAACATGGAACATAATAACCAGAAACTTTTTTCTTTTGGGGCCGATTGCTCTTCGACTGCCTTGACTGGAGTTTCATTCTCTTCATCTTTGCCGATCTCCTCAACCTCTTCATCTTTGCCGATCTCCTCACTCTCTTCCATCTCCTCCTCATCACTTTCCGGGTCACTGGGTTCCTGGTCCTGCCCTTCGATTTCATTTTCATTAATGATACCATTGGTTATTTGGGAATAATGAAAAGAGATACTGCTGGCAGGAGTTGGGTTTCTCACACCTTTTATGGTTTTTTTTATTTTCACCCTCAAAATCCCAGTTTACAGCTTTCCTCATTGCGGATGTCAGCTTGCCATCAATGTGGGAGTTGAAAGATGCAGGTGGCTGAGTATAATAGCAAAGTCTGGCTCCCATCCAGTCACACAAGAAAAGTTTTGCTGCTCCCTCCAGGTCGACTTCACCTTTTCTCTTCAACATTCCTCTTTTGCGAGCAAGTAAAACTAAGAATTCCCTAGGATTTCTGTAGTCCGCAACATCATACCACAACATAACCTCCTGTTTATTACAGTGTTTTAAAATGTTATTGACACTGTTCACGTGATCCTCATCGCTTTGAACAGCGTTCCATGAAGAGCGTCACAGGCGGGTTATCAGGAGACACCACTAGGCTGGGACTGTCAATTATCCTTATCTTTTCATCAATTTTCACATCTTGTATTACCCTTGTTGTTCCTCTTAATGACCCCACATTGCAGACTCTGTATTGCTTTAATGTGTTGACTAAACTGCTCTTTCCTACATTTGAAAATCCAATTAGGCCGACCTTAATGGCTTCATTTCCCACTGGACACAAACCGTGATAGGAACTCTTTAGTAGGGAAAGTTGCTCCATAGTCAGACTCCCTAGAGACAAGTCAACACACCACCGCATCATACGTTAACTGTTCCATCCACCTGCATATGAGACACTGCACAAAGCCCATTAATGGGACCAGGGTATACACATATTGATGCTGCCAAACATCATAAGAGGGGGGAGGACAAGAAAAAGAAAGAAGTGAAGCACAATACAGGTAAAGGGAGCAGAGAAAGTTAAACCCTTTACTGGTCCTTACAGGGCCCAATAAGGAAGTGTGACCATGAGGATGGCTTTATGCACCCAATGAATTTATTTTGCAGTTAGCTAAACAAGTTGGGGATTATCACAAAAATGAACCCTCAGGAAAGCCTGGGAGCTGATAAATAAGTTGCGGTATCCACCCACAACATGATCAGACCAGGACCTTTGTTACAATTTATTGACATTGTATTTTCACACCAGGCTGATCACCAAGAATCTCCTTAAAAAATCACGTTATGATGGAGTATGACCCAGATTTTAGCGAGTGATGTTCAGATACCATGGAAACATAATAACCAGAAACTTTTTTTGTTGAATTTAAAAAGGAGGCAGATTAGGAAAGATATAATGATATACAAAAACAGCTGGCTAAGAGTCTGTACGGGAGGAATACCATTATAGATTTAAAAGCTTGTTAAGAAAATAGGTGGGGATCAAAAATTAAAACACTATACGTGCAGTACAACCTTTTACTATTGACAAATTTTGGCCAAGGTCTGTTGAAAACATTTGTATACCAGGTTACCATTCAATTGCCACACTGGAAGTCAATGGATGAGTCAGACAATCCTAAGGGTTTATATGATCATGAGATCAATTTAGAAAAATGTCAAAGGTAAAGAAAGAGGATCGGAAGTTGATGAACTTCAAACTTAACAAAGAAGAGGATAGAATTAGGAGAGGAATAAGGAAGGCGATACTTGTACGCTTCTCCATATGGTGTCTATGCCTCTCCTCCTACATTCTCAGGAGTTTCAAAACCCGCGAGGGAGGGGGCAGGTCTAACTTTCTCCAAATGCCACTCTTTTTATTCCCACAGGCCGCCTGCAAACTTCAGATGTCTTTCAATTGTCAAGAAACTGGGCATTACTCAGACAGTGCAAACAAGCCGCGAAGGGACGTCCGAATAACATCAGTCAAGCTCCAAACGACAATTTTGACTAACGGGGACACGTGAGGACCTCCAGGACTCGCCCCATATCGATTTTTCTAACCTCTTGTGTTTTTCCAGTAATGATCTTCTTCCCACAGGAGGGCCTATGGTTACTTGTGAACGTAGATGGATAAGGTCCTTTCCTTATTGACACAGGGGCTGGGAGTATCTGCTTATTTGAAATCAATGAATTTCTTCCAGCTACAGAGGAGTCTGGGCGTTGGTCTGTCTGTATGGTGTAAGTGGTAAATCCAAAAGATAGTCCTGTGTCTCAAAAAACACCTCAGTCACAATTGGTGCCATCACCATGAACACTATCATCATGTCAGCAGATGCCCCATGTGCTTACTTGGAAGAGATCTTCTTATGTAAATTAGGGTGCACCATCTTTTGCACCCCGGATGGAATTCACTTGCAAGTTCGCCGACAATATACAGAGGAGCTGTGTATGCTGTATGCTGGCTTGGTTAATGACTACCCGCAGAGAAAGAGGACATATCAGACCCTGAGTTCAGTTAATGTGGGCAAAAAGTCCTGAACATTAGTGGAATGTTGATTCTACTGAAGTAGGCGGCGATGGCTAACATTCACCTGTATTTACATTGAATTGCTGCCCAATTGTAGATTGCCCCAATAGGCCCTAGTAACCCATTTAAACTGAAGCTGAAATGGGCATAAGTCAAACAATAGTCTTGGTTGAAGCAGGAGTCATTACAAGAACCAGCAGTCCTTGTAACAGCCCAATCCTATCCATCAAAAAGAGTGGATGGGAAAAAACACATGGAGAATTGTGGCAAGAACTAAAGGGTTCATCTATGAGGGTGTTGGACCCATTGCATCCCCGTAGTCCGGAACCGGTCACAAATTCTCATGCAGATTTACAATTGGCAGCACCCACTTTTCAGTTATTGATTTATGTTCGCCGTTTTTCTCCATTCGCTACATCGGGATCCCAATACTTGTTTGCATTCACATACAGGGAGTCAACCCAGTTCACTTGGCAACGTTTTGCGCTCAAGGGTTTTTAAAATTCACCACATTTTCAGTCAGGCACTCCGCCAAACTGGGGGGGCTCAACAATACCGCCCAATCCACACTGATCCCATATGTGGATGATCTTTTGCTTTGCTCAAACAACAAGGAGGATAGCATAATTGACACACAAGCTCTGCTCATTTTTCTTGCAGACAACGACACAATGTTTCAAACTCAACAGGTACAACTCTGTAGAGAAAAAGTGACTTACATTGGACACTGCCTTACACTGGCCCGGACTACCTACTACCAGACAGGAGTAGCGGCCATACAAAAATGACCAATTCCCATTAACAAACAGCGACTAAGGACAATTTCTGGAATGGGAGGATATCTGTAGACCGTGGATACTTGTTATTCTTTGTATGCCGCCCCACTGTATGACTATACACCAAGATTCTGTGGCTCCCTTCACCTCTCACACACACTGAGTGGAGACCTGGCAGGCTTTTTGAGGAATTAAGCAGGCACTTCCTCTTAGCCCTGCTCTTGGCCTCCTACCTGACTACTCAAAACCATTCCACTTGTACTGTCATGAAGTTCAAGGACATGCTAGGCTATGCTCACTCAAATTACATTGATGCTAACCAGTCTATAGCTTACTATAGTGTCAGTTAGATTCCTGTAGCGAAGGGATGATGCATGCCTTAGAGCCATAGCAGGCTGTGCATTTGTGTAGAGAAAAACTGCCGATATTGTTCTGATGTCATTTTGGAATGTCTGGGTTTCCCCACTTCTGTGTATGCACTTCTTAATTGTTCTGCGTACCCCCAAACAGGTCAATCCAGGCTACGGGCATACTCGATGGGAGCTTGCCACTCCTGCAGCCAAGCACATCGCCATTTCACCGGTGCTCTAAATTGAAACCTGCTACCTTTGTTGCACTGAGGTTAGAGTGTGGATAGTGAGGATAGATGGAACGGTAGAAGACTCTGATTTGGGGGGAACGTGAGACCATGATTGTTTGGTGACATACCAAACAGCTGGCACTGCCGCGCCCAGATTTGAGGGAAGAACCACTTGAACACCCAGACATGGTGCTGTATGTAGATGGCAGTTGTCACATACAGAATGAATCAGGTGGCATTGACATATGGATTTGCTGTGTAGATGATCTCATACTGTGTATGCTGAAAAATTAGATTCCCCTCCATTCTGACCATGCGAGCAGAGTTATGTGCCCTCATTAAAAGGCATGGGAATTGTCTGAAGGCAAAACTGTAAACATTTACATTAGACTTCAGATAGGCTTTTGGTGTGGTCCAGATTTTGCGAAAGATATGGAAAATGAGAAATTTTTTGATGCTAAAGGTTCCCGGTGAGCTATGCAAAAGAAATAGCCACATTGTTGAAGTTAATACACCTTCCAAGAGATAGCTGTGCGATTAAATGTCAAGGCACACGACTTCAACCATGATCCCATTGCACATGGAATTACAGAGCAGACAGCGCTGCCATGAGAACTGCAGCGAGTAAAATGCCTTGTATTAGTTTGATGTCTGTAAAACCTAAGTATGTATCTTTACCTGACTTAGAATCTTTGCATAACATCTGCAATCCAATTTGTTCTTCCTCAGGAAAAGGCCCGATGGAAGGTTATGGGGTTGCAACAGAATGTTGATGGGCATCATGGTCCAGTAGTGATGGTAAACAGTGGGACCCCTAAATCTCTTTTTGGCCAGGCTGGATTATGCCTCGCATGGACTTACCCATAGTGTAAGACAGCGATGTGGAATTTGGTTTTCACATACTGGTGTGCACCAGGTTTCACTGTGATTGCAGCGAGAAGGTGTCTGTCTTGTCACCTTCACACCTTCCATCCACAACGGGCCCATTCCGATCCTAAGGTAGACTTCATACAGTGCCTAAGGTTGGAAGGTTTAGCGTTGTCTTGGTCTGGTTGTTCACAATTTTCAGTGGATTGATGCGTACCCCACTTCATCTCAAACGGCATACCACTGCTTGCCTGCGAAGATATGCAAAGTAGTTCGTATGCAAGATATGGTATCCCCAAGGTTTGTTTCAGTGATCAGGGACCTGCATTCACTGGTAATGTATTTCAAACCCATTGTGATTGATTGGTGTTAAGCAACTATTTGCACTCCCCGTTATCACCCCGAGGCGAATGGCAAGGTCGAAAGGGTATAATCGCACCTCAAAGAAAAGCTTAGCCAAATGTTGCAGGAAACTGGTATGAGTGCTGATGTTTACCTCTTGTTTTGTGGGTACATGCGTCGTACCCCAAAGGGGGTGCTCCATACTATCACCATATGAGATTCAGTTGAAAATTGCTCTAATCACCCACTTCACTCCTGAGGACTGCACCATTCATCTTTTAACAAACTTTTAATGTGGACTATGTGCTACAACTACAAAAACATTAAAGGATTTGCATCAATCAAGTAGGGGCTGCAACCTGTCCCCTTACTCTTGCCTGTCAAAACGTCCAAACCAGGAGATAAATGTTATGATTCGCAATTTTTACGTTCTGGTTCTTTTTTCAGAAAGGTGGGTCGTCGGTCCATTCAAGTTCTGATGGAACAATCCTTCAAGTGTGATGGAATGTCGAAGGAAAGAGGAATGTGGTCATGCGTCACACTGCAAACGTGTAACCCCACGAGACGGAAGCAAGTACCAATGTGTGCTACTACTGCTCCTCCTGTCAGCCAGACAGTGAACAGAAGTTATCCTGTGCTCTACCGCTCCAGACGTGGCTTTGTCTTAAACCATCACCATAAGACGCAGCTGTGTAACTCAAAGTGTTACCCTTCCATCGCGTGAGGAAAAGAAGATCCGAGATGCCCTCCGTACAATAAATTACTTGGCCCAACCCAGCACAAGACTGTTGGGCTTAGTATGGTGGGAGGATGGTTGGTCGTTGTTCTATTGCTGCCTTTTCACAGGAATTTTCACTGGCTCTGCATTCAGCCGAAGATTACAATGCCAAACATGGAGCAGGAAGATGCCACTGGTGAGTGTGAGGATGTTGTCGACGTATGCCTGGAACAAGAAACACATCTGTTCTTTATAATTGCATTGAAATTTCTTGCAAAACCAAAACGGATATGAGGGTAGGTGCATTTATGGTGTTATTGGTCAAATAGGAATCTGTAAGATGGTTTAAACGAGAATGTACATGATCATTTACATGAAGGGTAATAGTTACTTAAATTGGCACAACATCAGGCCAAACGCACAGGTTTAAAGGATTGCTGGGTGATATGTACAATTCACCAGTATTCTTTCACAATCTATGCCCATTTCATAGCTACACCTGTTCCCCTAGGAAGAACTCTATTTTAGGAGAATATTACACTTACCTTCCCAGGTAATTCTAGGATTATCAGGGTTTGATAATACACGTAGTTTCTTTTACATTGCAGGATGGGAATCACCCCCTTGGTGGGTGCTGTACGTGGACCTTACATAACAGTATCCCCAATTTCTTATCCATATGTGGGGTGGTTACAACACCTCTTAGATGTAACAGGAGTGAACACCACAAACACAGATTTAGGTACATTCCTATCGACTTGGACACTTTAGAGGTAGTATTTCGTACAATTTCAGAACCCTTAGGATACTGAGCACTGACAAACACTCTGCATTACTGGATTAACTTACTCAAACTCATGCAAGGAGTTCACAAACACTAGCAGAACTTGTGTATATTTCAGAGTGCAACTCTAGTACCTGAGTTGTAAAAGACCAGTCCAAAGGACTCTATTTCACATATATTGGTGCAATCCCCTAGAATCACCCCTTCTGTGGTATGCATCGAAATTGCTTACAGGTTACTTCACGAATTTAGGAGGGGTGACCCACATCTATTTCTCCCGGATAAATCTTTTTATGTATGTGTTCTAATGCATACACAGTTCTCTCCACACCATGCGGTCGGCTTCATGTACTTATCTGCAGGTCTGGACAATGGCTACATGGTCTGTCGCACCGATGATATCAATATGTGCTCAAATTCCCAGTCATACGGATCGAAAAGAGGGGGCGGAGTCATCCGAACACCTATTGATCAAGTCAATCCAGTATTTACGCTTTAATGTCATTACCGTTAGGAAGTTTAATTGGATTACACAACGCACTCACATTTGAACAGTTAGGGTCACTCTTTGACAACATTACTGATGAGATTTTTGATGCCATTGAAATACTTAACAGCAACCAAGTTTCCATGCCAAGGTGTTAAATCCACAATCTTAGTCTTAGATTTTCTCACCGCCTAAGGGGCGGGGTTTGCGCCAATAGTCGGACGTGCCTGTGTAATTATTAGATTCAATTTTTTCAGTGAGAGTTTAGACTTACCACGACCCACCGAAGATTATTGGAGCTCAAGAATAATGTCCGAGCTGGTAACATGATATAGGTCAGCCAGGTACAGTGGTTGCATGGCTTAACCCACTCATATGGTTCAGTGGCATTCTCTGGGTGGTTCAGCGGAATAGCCCACATCATCACCTGATATTTTTATTATTGGCCTCTCATCTGGATCTGGGATCAAAAGGTATCGGTATACTTCATGAGAAAAGTTTTCAAAGGGGCCCAAAACGGTCAAAGGAAAAATGTCATGAATATTAACATTGATAATGCTGGTTGGTAACCAACAAAAAACAGCCCTTCTTGATGAACATCAAGGGTACTTGTATTGGAATTAAAAAGTATTTAAAATTATCAGAGAGGAGGAATGAAACAGAATTGAAAATAAGTTTGATATTTTAGCATTTTAATGGATCCATTTGTTTCTTTCAAACTTAAATCTTTGTTAATATTCTGTATGAATTTCTGACTGGATACAAGGACATGTTCTGTTGTCCATTCATAATATTTGGTCTAAGAGATAGTTTATAGAGGGGCCGTGGCTTTTGAATAATCAGGTTATAGCTGCTCTGCTTGTTTAGGTTTTAGATTAGGTAACTAAGATCAGATGTCAGAGTATTCATATTTATTTTTTGGTAGATGGGTGAAAGGTGTCATTGATTTTAATAATTAATGGTATCTTTACATTAGACACTGATTGGATTGTAAACTATAACTTATGCTATTAACTTATTCTTTGATTGGATTGTAATATGCCTACCTTCTCTGTATGATCCAGCCTATTACTCCTTTAAAAAATAGTAGTCCTACTATTGCATTCTAATCTTTTGAATAGAATCACAGTGCATTGTTGTGTTTTCAGGTCTGTGGGAGACAGAGAGGTTGCTAAGAAAGGATATCTACATCAAGTAGAAGGAAGTGTATTCTAATGAGAGAACTTGGGAACGACTCATCAGGGAAGACATCATGGAGGTTTGGGCCAGATGGAAAAGAAAAGTTGAAGAGAACAATTCCCATCAGAGATGACGTTTCCTGTGAGTCCCTGCTGTTCAGGTGGTCATTTTACTTTCTATGTTGAATCTGTGCTGTATTCTGTGATGGTGACCTGATACTGGTGATGTGATTGGTGGGTTGTTGTAGGTTTTGTTGGTGCTTATGTAATGTCAGTGATGGGCTTGTCCCTGATTGTAAAAGCAAGTGCACACCTGACTCTGTGTTGAGGGTTTCTCCTGCACCACTTTTTCTTTTTTGTTGTGTTTAGTGGGCTCTCACACAGAGCGGTTTTGGTGCATTTTATGATGCGTTTTTTTTGTGCAGGAATGTACAGCATTAACTGCTCTGCCTTTCTGCAAAAAACACATCACAAAATGCATCATAAGGGTCGTGTGAAAGCAGCTTTATAGATGTAAGTTTATTTTAGAATGTGGACGAGGGAGGTGCGATGAACAAGGGACATTTTGTAAGCGGATATTTATGTGGGGCTGGTGACGGACTTAGTGACAGGGTGGATTTTTTTTCCAGTCCGGCCCTGGAGCCAATACTCCAAAAGAAACAAATAAAAGCCAGGTTAATGTTTGCAAGTGCACAAGGGAACAAAGACCTACATTTTTGGAGACATGTCCTGTAGTCTGACTAAACTAAAATTGAACTGTTTAGCCATATTGAAAATCGTTATACAAAAAGTAATAAAAATACCTTAAAAATTTCTCTCTCTCTCATTATTCTGACATTTGGAAAATATAAATAATTTTGGTTCCTAATTGACCTAAAACAGGGAAGGTTTATTCTGATTTCATGTCAGATAGTGAGCAAAACATGCCTATGTGTCTTTTTATATAGTGTATGTAAATGTAAGTTACTACGCATGTTTAGAAAGGATGAGGGGGACTATCGAAAAACTGTCTTGGTGCTAAGACTTTCTTGTTTGCCCATAGCAACCAATCAGCTTTCCCATTTCATTTCATATAGAGCTCTAGAAAAAATGAAAAGGGCATTCTGTTGTGTTTTGCGTCTGCAACAAGAAAAGTCTTAGACCAAGACAGTTTTCAGACATGTCCCCCTAACTGTTTACTTGGTGGTATTGGGAATAGTCATCTAAAGTGATTGCCGCATGTATACCTGTAATCATCCTGATCCTTGGTTGGTTATGCCTATTGGTGAGTATCTAAGTATCTATCGGGGAGAGGTGAGTATAGCTTGACTTCCCTACTGAGGATGTCCATGTGGAGCAGTAAATCGGTGCCCATTTATCTTAAGGGCCATTACAATAATAGTGCATGCATGTTATAACTTAGTAGTCTACACCATTCTGTAAGTAATTATATATGTGGTTTTACATCATACTTATGTATAGATTTATTTTTATGCTCTACTTATTTTCTGAGTCACCTATACTGAATGATGATATTGCTGATTATCTTATGTCTATGATAATGATACTGCCCCTGGAAAACCCTTTTAATATCGTAGGGGGAAACACGTCGGATTGCTGAGAACTTTTTATCTATATTTGACAAAGAGAGACATAATCTGGGTATTTTGGTGACTAATGGTCGTCAATATCTAACACTTTAACATGGTTTACACTTTTTAAATGTGATTTTTAAAGACCGTAAAAGGGATTTCTTTATTATCAAGCCCTTTTTCTGGATATTTTTTCTAGAGAATACAAGGGTGACATATATAGGGTTAGGTTTTGGCTATGGTCTTCCTTATTGGGACAGTTAGTCCAATATCTTTGCTAGATAGGAAATAGTTTAGTTTTGTTAGGGGTGTAAAATTGTGGTCGGCAAACAAACAGAACCTCTTCTTTACTGTATATTTAACACAAGAGAACAAATAAATAGGGTAACAATTGCATAAAAAAATTTGGTAAAATTGACGCCCGTACAAAAGTTCTTAATGTGTAAAAGACTCTCTTCAGTGGTACGCCTGCAATATGGGAGAATCCCTCTCCATCCACGCCTCACAGGTAACTTTCCTTCTTGATCTCTGTGCAGAGACACTAAACAACCGCTTCTCTTGTTTAACAGGATAGGACACACAAGTTACCCTCTGAAAATGTGGACTTGCCATGCCAACCTCCCTTCTGCTTCCTCTCTCTCCCTGTCTGATACCCAGCATCTCTCTTTTCCCTTCTTGTCACTCTGCCTCTCTAACTGCCTCTCCAACTGTCTTCCCTCTGGTAGATTCCTTTGCCAGCTACAGTTCTTCACCTTCTGTGTTCTGGCGCCATCTACTGGTCAGGAGGATACACAGCAGCCCTTTGTGACAGGGGCATAGTAGGGATTTTGTAGGTTTTCCATTATTTTAACATTGCTATTGGGATTAAAAGTTAAGTTTTATTTTATTCAGGCAACATTATTTGTGATGGGATTCTAAGGCACAAAGACAAGCCAGAACATTTTTCTTTAAACAGAAAACTGTTGTTAGAGCAAAACAAGAATTATAGTTCATACAGAGCCATCTTAACAGCATTATGGGCCTCTGAGCAGAGCTGTGCACTGTGCCCCCCATAAAACACAGCCACTCACAGAAACAAATATATACATTATTGATAAAAAAAAAAATCTACAACACCGCCATATAGAGACTGCATAGTGGTCAGACACCTGCTCAGTTACAAACTACAACACTGCCATATAGAGACCACATAGAGTTCAGACACCAGCTCAGGTCACCATCATATGACAGTAACTACAGCACTGATCTAACAGAGACGCAAAATAACCACAGACAGCCAGGGACTAACAGAAGACATCCTATCTGATCAGTCGTTCTCTGAATCATTCTTTTTCCCTTTTCTTCTCCATCCGGTCTAGACCACCATGATGACTTCTCCCGGCCACAACTTGTCCCTACAGAATTTACAACACAAACATCTGAGAATCATCGCTTTATCAGCACTTCCCTGCCAATTCCTAACTCTGGTGCGGGACCATTAAGTAAGTAGGTAGTAATGTTGCCCACCATTAAGTACGTAGGTATCTAGACCCCAGTAGGTAAGCATACAGGCCCAGTGTAGGTAGCAAAACTGCCCACCTGAAGGTAAAATGCCCCCTGTTGATAGCGTCCTAAAGGTAAAATGCCCCCTGTAGATAGGCCCCTGTAGGTTATAGCCCCTGTAGGTTATAGGCCCCTGTAGGTGATATGCCCCCTGTCAGTGATATGTCCCCTGTATATACGACCCTGTAGGTTATAGGCCTCCTTTAGGTTATATGCCCCCTGTAGGATATAGCTCCCCTGTAGTTATAGGCCCCCATGTAGGATATAGCCCCCCTGTAGGTTATATTGTCCCCTGTAGGATATCGTCCCCTGTAGGTTATAAGATCCCCTGTAGGTTATAGGCCCCCATGTAGAATATAGGCTCCCTCTAGGTTTTTTAGCCCCCTGTAGGTTATATAGCCCCCTGTAGGTATATATATATTATATATATATATATATATATATATATATATATATATATATATATATATATATAAAAACTTTACTCACTTCTCCTCGCTCCCCGCCAGGGACCCCACTCTGGATGCTGCTTTCTGGCGTGAGCGGCATGAGGTCAATATGCCGCCTATGCTGGGACGTGGCTCCCGGGATTTCCTAGGCTGGAAGCCTACGGGCTGTCAGCCTAGGAGATGACATCGCCTCCTGCACCACTTAAAGATGCGGCGGGTCCCGGCCTGCACACCGATGTGATGCCTGGACCTGTCGCTCGGGCTGAGTCACGCCACTGGACAGGGTAGGTGGCTACCCCAAATGCCCCCTGTGCTCGTGGGGCCCACGGGCAACTGCCTACCATGCCCAATGGAAAAGATGGCCCTGAGTTCATACAACGTTTCATATACACAGAACTGTACAGTCAGGATAATTGGGAAAATACTGGGTATTAGGATTCTATCACAAAGCTGAAAATGTAAACTTATAGGGATTCCATGTCAAATGTTTAATATATGGGATCTGTACTCTGAAGACAGATTCTTCAATAAAGTACTCATTACATATCATGATACAACCGTTATGTAATTACTTTGTTGCTTGAGTATGTGTTGTATTGTTATTTCATCTTCTTTTATTCATGATAAAACAAATAAAATTATAATAGTTATAATAAAATAATTAGCCTAGAGCAATTTTATGACTTAACAATGGACAATAACACCTAAGTAGCTTTTTGTAATGAGCAATAATGTATCTATGTGTAGCCCTTGCCTAAAAATTATGTGTGCTATACTGCGTACCCAAGGCGGTTTTAACACATTGGTGGGCCCATTGGAACATTTTCAGGAGTGGGCCCCTCTACTCTTATGTAATTCATTTAGACACAAATTTTTGGACATTTTAGGGTGCAATTACATGTGGTCTTTTTGTGGCGCATTTAAGAAAGAAAAAAAAATTTGGGGAAAAACACACCTAAAACACATTTATTATTTTAAAAAGCATGTGCATTTTTTGATAATTATTAGACAAGTTTGAAGAAAAGTACATGCATTCTTTTTGTTGCATTTTTTATAACTCCAAAACACTACATTAAAAGCACTGTTATGCTCTGTTCACACAACAAAGACTTCTAGGTGGATTCCATGAGTCCACTTTGAAATCCTCATTGAAAATGAACAGAAAGCAATTTCTATTGAACTCAGCAGAAAATATGTGTTGTAGTTCCTACGAAGTGTATTTTCGGTTTAGCAAACTGATGCACGGTCAAGAAAACTTACATGCGCATTCTTTGGTTAAACCACTTACCGTACCATAGACCGTATAGGCTTCCCTCAAGCCTGGGGTTCAGAGCTTCCACCTTGGCTCAAACGTTGCACCCAACTGCAGGTAGCCAACCACAGCCCTCTGCTGTCTAGAGCAGCAGGCTTTAATAGGCTTCCAAAGACCCAGTAAAACCTGCCCTGGAATGTCGGAATGGCCTCCCACTCAACACTATAGCTGCTCCGGAAAAGCCAGCTCATATTAGCTGCATCACAGCTAGACTAAGGACAACAAGTGTCAGTAACTTAGAGTTACTGACACAAAACTGCTGGCTTCCCCGATGAGACCAGGCATTGCCTTCACCAGAGTCTGTAGAAGTAGCACAACTTTCCAGAATGCTATAAGCTATAGGACATATTATCTCTGTGATAACATGGCTATTTTCATCCCTAACCTCTAGGGAAAATGAATGTCAGGGGATACAGTCATCAGTGGACACATCTCCCTGGCTGTATTTAGTAGCCCACTTTCCACAGCACAGTGTGGACCTATTTCCTCAACATCTCTTGTAACCGTTATTATGGAAGAACTTTCAGCTTCCATCAGAATTACTCCTGCATCAGGCACGCTATTGTGGCAGTAGCAAATCCAATAAAAGGCTGATACAGCGATTCCCACCAGGAGTCCAAAAATAGGTTAAAACTTAATGAAGTTTATTGTTTCTCCATAAAATGGTACATGCTTCCATAATGAGTTGGTTCCAAAGTATAAGAGCTAATGCATTTCGAGTGCTACGCACTCTTAATCATAGCAATTGTGGCACCCCATGTCTGGATCGCCACAAAATAACTGTCTGTGTAAGGTTCCATATGCATTATTAGATGTGATGAAAGTTAGTTTCTCTGCTAAGCATTGCATACAGACATTGTAACCCGGTCCCTTACTGGGGGCTCTACACTTTACATTCATCCAGAGTTTAGGACACGGCCCCTAGTCAGAGGAAGTGTACCGAGAGAGTGAAGTATTCCTACAGTGCAAGCTGAACAAACCAGGGTATCAGTCCCTTGACCACAGTGACTTCCAGAGTCTGTGGCAAACTGAGAAACTACTTGGTGTTCACAAGTAGCAGAGTGAATTGCCCAGGAACTCATCAGCTCCACAGAGTCAGGAGTTCAGCTGGGACAGAAGCCAGGATCCCTATAGGACTCGCACTGCCTGTTTCTGGAAGGGATCACCGATCCAGCACTTTTCTCTCTTGGAAATTACGGAATCCAAGAGTCCTGTTATCAGATGTGTAACTAGCAGCAGGTGAGCTACACCACACTACAGCAGAGAAATGAACTCTCATCGCACATGTTAGGCAGAAATTCTATTTCCGGGACTGTGCAACACCTCCTGGCAATGTCTGCAGAGCTTCAGTAAATTGCAAGTGTTGATAACCCTGCCTGGATATGTTTGCTTTCAGAGGAGCAGAAAGTCACCATACTGATGAGTCAGCTTGGTGGTGCGGCCCAAAGGGAAGTGAAATCTTGGCCAGCCACTGATAAAAAAGCTGTAAAGGACATCTTCGCCAAGCTCAGAGGTACTTTTGACCCCCGTACCACTTCAGAAATAAAAATGCGATTTTTCAGTTCCAGGCAGAGACCATAGGACACTGTTAGAGACTATGCCCTTAATTTGCAGGAGGCCTTGCAGGTTATTAAGCAAGTTGACCAAGACAGAGTGCAAGATGAAAACAAAATGCTAAAAGAACAGTTTATTGAGGGCCTCTTGTCCGAGTCCTATAAGGCCCAGCTGCGCATGCTGTCCCTGCGGAACTCTGGTATGGACTTTGCTCAATTCAAAGACAGATCAATCCGTATATTGAGAGAACCCACTGATGTCTGCAGTGAGTCAGACACCCGGGAGTCATGCACCACCAGAAGGCTGTGCCCTCATCCCAAGTGCCTGTCGCACAGTACTCCCAGGCTCAAACTGAATTGATAGGTGTAAAATGTGTATAACTAGTAATCAAAATACAGTGATGTATCCATCTTTATCAATAAATGTCATTCGTGTTTACTAGATCATCCAAGTGTGGAAATATATAGATACAAATACATAATAAGTAGTTAATTAGTGATAAAACACAAGTGTAAACAATCAAGTAAAATGATACATTACAAAACACGAGTTCCCCAATCCATGGCGTTGATGTGTCAACCTCAGCCTGCTACAACATCTCAAAAACATCAGTGCGTCTGCGCAGGGAATTCAAAGTCGCGCATGCGCATTTGAAAGGAAAAGCGTCATCCATTGCTAAGACCCTATAGGAACGCTCTCACTAGCGGTAAGCACCGTATTACAAGTTGATAAAGATGTCAAGCAATGGGCTGTGTCTATAACCAAAAGGTAAGTATTTAGATATAGGGCATAATGTAATATAGCAATTATGTAACCCCTAATGTTCACGGAACCACCAAATTGGATTATCCAAGAGCGGATAGCATATACTACCCGATCAAGGAACCAATAGGAGCCCAGATGGAGACAAAACGGTAAGTCTGTCGCATCACCATCAGGCAACAGGCCCTAATAACAATAAACGGGGAGCGCACGTACCCAGACAGCGCTGCATCATTTTAGCATAGCCCAACATATATCCTTTTGGAAAGACCACATAAATTTTTGCAAAAAAAAATATATATTGTAATAAACATAATTCAAATCGCAGGCCAAGGATAGACATCCAATCCAAAGAGCTGGAGCACTCGATCATCAGGTCTAAAAAATAAATGAATTTGTGCTGTCCTTACTCCATTTACACATTACTTGAATTGGTTCAGTCCTTAGGACTTGCACTTCATATATTTTTCAGCTGGTGCTGTTTCACCTTGGTAATTATTTTTTTATAGTAATGGTCTGCCTTTGGTACAGGTAGGATACAAAGAGGTTACCATTAAGGTGGGGAGGGTGGAGCTTAAATCCCAAGGTCTGGTGGTAGTAGATGTAGAGAGAGGAGAGTGTAACTCTATTATAACCCTGGGCACTAATGTGATGGAAAATTGCCTAGGTGAGGTCATTGCCATTTTACAAGACATATCAGAGTCAGCCTCGTACAACGAAAAACATGCCATCTAAAGAGAAATCAAGGTCCTCATTCAGCCACAGCAGGTATAGCTAGCAGGAGTAGAGATTGGTAGTGTAAGGGTGAGCGATCCCAACTCCATTATGCTTCCCCCCAGAAGTGAGGCTATCATCTGGTGCCGAGCAGCCATAGACATCAGGGTCCAGGATTACCAGGCTCTGCTGGAACCGGTTTACTCTGATAGCAGACCTACTGTGTTGACGACTAGGGGGATTGTTGATGTCAAAAAAGGCAGGGTCCCGGTGCGCATCTTGAATGGCGGAGAGGAGGAAGCTTGCTTGCCCCGATATGCCACTGTGGCCAAACTGTTTACAGTCAGCAATAATGATATTCGGGCTGCAGAACCCTTGAACCCATCTGATTCGACTCGTGACAATGTCTCTTTGGTTCAGTTGGAAGACTGGTGTCAAAAGCTGAATGTTGGCACTGACTCCACTCCCCAACACCTGAAGGATGGAGTGTCCGAGTAGTACAGGAGTATGAGCGGGTCGTCAGTAAGAAACCCATGGATGTTGGGCAGGTAAAGATCATCCGACATACTATCCCCACAGGCGACCATCCACCCATCAAAGAAAGGTATCGGCCCATAGCTCCTGCTCATTACTAGTGTTGAGCAAATATTATCGACACAGTTGAAATCGGCACAGCTTTTATGTTGATCGAAATTTTTAGATCATGCGATAATTTAGGTTAAATCTGTGCATCATCTATTAAGATCGCGCCATTTTCGGTGCTTCCTGTCTTTTTGGCGGCCAGAAAAATCGGGCTTACAGAATAGAGCAGGGTGGATTTGTTTTGCGACGTCATGACGGGGATGTGTAGGGTTTTGCGTTTGGGGCTGGAAAAATCACATGTTTCCTCTTTTTACATAGAATCCCCCTTTCTTTTCATGTCAGTGTTTCTCAGCGTCTTATAGCAGGAGGACGGGCTTTGCCTGTGTAAAAACAGCTCAGCGAAATTATTCTATTTTTTCACGGGAAAAAGTTTTGAAGCTGTGCCCTTTAAACAACTTATTAGACGGGTTTGGGGAAGTTTTTATGTAGTTTGGTTTGGGAGTTTTTTTAAAGGGACATCTCCCGCTGAAAAGTCAGGGGGGGGGGAAGCAGGGGGGGGGGGGGCCCTGCGGGCGAACACAGACAAGCTCTAAAAGAATAGGGAAATTAAAATTCCCAAGACTTAGTTTTAAGACATTGCACTTCAATACCCTTTTTTAAATTAACATTTTTCTTTTTAAAAATTTTTCCCTGGATTTTGGGCAGCCTAAAATTATATTAGGATACACATTTTTTCTATAAATGCAGGCTTTTTGTTAGGTACAAACTCCACTTTTTTTATCAGTTTACATTTCAGTTTGGTGTTCTTTTTAAATTTTTCCCCCCTTTTCCAGCTTTGTTGATATAGCCCCCTTTGGGCAGTTAAATTAGAATCCAGAAATTTTGTAGTCAGCAAGGGTTTGATGGGTGCCAAAAATATTTTTTTATTATCCAAAATACTTTTCAGAAAACGTGTTTTTTCCCCTTTTGCCCACAGCTTTGTTCATTGAGGCACCTTGCACTTAAAATGTGAATACAGAAATTTTTGTAGAACCACGGGTGAATTAAAAGGTCCCAAAAAAAAATCCCCTTTTAAAATTACCAATACTTTAAAATTTACGTGTTTTTCACTTTAGGGGCTAAAACTTTGTTCATTAAAGGCCCCCCCTTTGCATTAAAGGGTAAATACAGCAATTTGTAGTCCCCCACGGGTAAATTTTGATAGGGCCAAAAAATCCCTTTTATTATCCGAAACATTACAGAAAGCTTTTTTGCATTTTTGCCCAGCCCAAAATTTGTTGAAAAAGCCCCTTGCGAAAAATTTGAACCCAAACCCAATTGTGTAGTTCCCACAGGTAATTTTGTTGGGTCCCAAAAAAAATCCCTTTTTATTATCCAAATAAAATTACAGTACGTGTTTTTTTTAAATTTTGGGCCCAAACTCCCAGCTTTGTTCATTGAGGAAACCTTCCCCACTTAAATTTTGAATACAGCAATTTTGAAAGTAACCCAGGTGAATTGATGGGTTCCCAAAAAATACCTTTTATTATCCAAAAAACATTACAAATTACGTTTTTTTTTTCACTTTGGCGCCTACAGTTTTTGTTCATTGAGGCCCCTTGCACTTAAAAAGTAAATTTCAGCAATTTTTTTTAGCCCACCACGGGGTGTTGAAAGGTCCCAAAAAAAAAATTTTAAATTTATCCTTTTTACTTTACAAAATACGTGTTTTTTTGCATTTTTGGGCCCCAGTCCAGATTTGTTGTTTAGAGAAACCTTGAATTTTAAATTTAAATCCAGAAATTGTTTTTGTTACCACAGGTAAATTTGGGATAGGGCAAAAAAATACCTTTTATTTTCCGAAAAAACTTTTACAGATGTTTTTTTTCCCCACTTTGGGCGGGCCCAAGCTTTGGTGTTTAAGATTACTTTGGGCTTTTAAAAATTTGGGAATCCCAGAAAAATTTTTTTAGTCACCCACAGGGGAATTGATAGGTCCCAAAAAATTTTTTTTAAAATTATCCGTTTACATTTCAGATACGTGTTTTTTCATTTTTGGCGCAGGCCAGCTTTTTGATAAATCTTTTTTTGGGCAGTTTAAATTTGAATACAGCAATTTTGTAGTCACCACAGGTAAATTAAGGGTCCCAAAAAAATTACCTTTTTTTTTTCCAAAATACATTTAAAGATCCCGTTTTTTTTTTCACTTTGGCGCAGGCCAGCTTTGGGGTGATAGATCTATTTTGCATTTTTTAAATTTTGGAATACAGCAATTTTGTAGTAAACCAAAAGGGTAAATTAAATAGGGGGCCAAAAAATACCTTTTTTTACCCAAATTTACATTTTCAGATAGTTTTTTTTTCCCCTTTGGGGGCGACCAGCTTTTTTGGGGAAAGGGACTACTTTGCATTTAAAAATTTGAATCCAGAAATTTTTGTAGTCACCACAGGTAAATTGATGGGGTGCCAAAAATACCTTTTTTTTAAATCCGAATACTTTTCAATACGTGTTTTTTCATTTTTGCGCGGGCCCAGTTTTGTTGATCTACTTTGCAGTTAAATTTGAAACCAAATTTTTGGGTAGTCCCACAGGTGAATTAAAAAAGGTCCCCAAAAATCCCTTTTTAAAATATCCAAAAATACATTTCAGACGGGGTTTTTTTTGTTAAACTTTTTTTTTCAGCCCAAGGGTTTTGTGATAATCTATTTTCCCGGTTAAAAATTTGAACCCGGGGCAATTTTGTTTTATTTGAGGGATTTGAGAATAGCTGTGATTTGCCGTTTTTTTAATAAGGGGACTTTCCAAAAACTTTTCCAAAACCTTCTAAAATTTTTTATTTTTTTCTGAACATGGAGCAAAAATTCAGGGGGAAAGCGAGCAAAGGGGGGGGTTAAGGACATGGGGGGTAGGGGTTAAGGAGAAAAGGGGTGCCCCTTCCAGTGCTGGCCCGACAACAACCCCTGCCAGCGGATGGGTCTTTTCGGGAAAACCGTCGGGCCTGTAAACGCTAAATTTCGGGGCCCCTGTGAATTTTCAGTAAGAACACGTCGCCAACCCGGTCCTTCAGGGGTTTAATGAAAACCTGCATCCACAGTCTTACCCCCCTTGTCCTCCCAGTCAGGGCCCACAAATGTGTCATCAGAAATGGGTCCAAAAAATGAAGCCCCCCCAAAATTTAAAACTCGTGAAACCCCCACTGTGGATAACCCAAATTTTGTTGAAGCCTTTTTTGATGACAAAATGCGGTTTGGGGGTCAAAAGGCATGTTAAAAGATCAAGAGGCCAAAGGGGATGATTTTTTCCTCTGTTTAAACGCCCAGTTACTGGGCCAAATCAGGGGAAGGAAAAGGGAAAGGGGGGGTTCAATCGGCCAAAAAACCCCCGGGGGGTGGGCAACGCCTTGCAGTCCCTTTTGCTTGTAGCCCGAAAGCTCCGGATGCAGAATGTCAGGACGCCCGAATTCACCTGTTTTGGGATGATGATGATACACATTGCGGATCCAAGTGGGGCTTTTCAGCAGAATTTGCTTGCGAAAGGGTTCATCACTGGAAAGGAAAGGAAAAACGATGGGGGATGTCATACGGGTTCCGCCCCAAAAAGGGAGGGGCGGGCCCCCAGAATTCCGCTGATTTTGAATTTGCCATCCCCTGGTCAGCGCAAACCCGCTCCTCGCTTTTCCCCCGTTTAAAAAAGGTCCAGGACCCTTTTCAAGGGACTGGGCCTTCTTTTTTAGCAAGCCCCTTTAATTAAACCCCCGATGGGCATATTCCGGGCCTTTTTTCCCAAAAAGCATAAGTAGGGGGCAAAAAAACCTTAAGGGTGGTTTAGCCACCACCAACATTCTGTTTACATGCGCGAATGCATGGGGTTGAAATGGAGGCAACACTTGGCGGGAAAAAAAAAGGCCCAGGGCCGACGCCCGGGGGCCCCCCAACCACTTTTCACAACCCTCTGTCTCCCCCCTCCTCCTCCGCCCCACCAAGCGAAACCCAGCTGCCCAGGCTCTCAGAGTCATGACAGGGTCAGAACCTTTCCCCAGCCTCCACCGTTTGCCCCCGGCACCAGTTAAACCCCAAACCAGAGACCCATCCTTTCCCCTTTTTCTCCCGCCAGTTTGATTGGGCCTGCACGCCGTACAGGGGGCCCGTCCCCGCAGCCAGGGTTCTGTCTTCCAGGGGTTTGGGGGAAAAAAGAAAAAACTTTTAAACCCAACCCAAACCCAAACCCAAAAACCTGAATGTCGGGTATGCCAGGGTTTTTGGTTGAAATGTTGCCTTTTTCCCTCTGGGGACACAGATGGGTTCCCCCCAAGTCTGGGCCCCTTTCCTGCCCCCAAAACCAAAATGCCTGAGGCACAATTTTTTTTCCGGGGAAAAATGTCCCCTTTCCCCGGCCCCCACGTGTAAACTAAAATTTTTAAGGGGCGTTGGGCTGCAAACTTGGCTGGAAAAAATCCATTGCCACCGAAACATTGGGCTAGTAAGACGGCCAAGGCCCCTTTTTCTCTGTGACAGCTCACTTGGGGGAGCTGGGTGGTTTTCCTGGGGGTGACGGGGGCTCTTTAGGCTTTGGCGCAGTCCCTTTCTTGCCCAAAAAGGGGGGAAGGTTTCAGGGGAATTTTCCCCCAAGGTCCTTGGTGGATTCCCCGTGCCCAAAAAAACCACCGTTTTTTCAAATTAATCTGTTTTTGGAAAAAACCGTCCACCACAGGTCCCCGGGGGCTTGTGGCCCGGGTCTCCGCAACGGACCGAGCGCTGGCTGGTTTCCAAAAACCTTGTGCAGGCAAGGGGGTGGGGCGATTTTAAGGGCCCAAATCTGCTGGCCCGCCCTTAAGATCGGTTTGGCGGAACACATCCCCTTTTCCTGGCCCCCATGTCATGAAAACCCTTGTCGTCCCAAAAATTTTTTAAAAAGCTACCGGGTCTGGGGCTGGGCCCCTGAGGGAATGGGTCGAAGGTTTTAAGTTTTTCACTTCCACCGTTCCGGGGACCCTGCTTCGTTCCCCCCTGGGGGGGTGGGTTTCAGCCCAGCTCGGCTTTCCCCCTCAAAAAGTCTCATTGTTTTACGTGGGAACACGCTTTGGGTTTTCCCCCCCTCCCCAAGGGACCCGCCCATTTGTGGCACAGCGGGAATGCCTTTTTGGAGTTTCAAAAATGACCCCCCCCCCCCATGGCCCGAAAAAGCAGCCCGGTTTCGGACCCCGGGGTGTTGGGGCCCCCCAGAGTGGGGGGCCCGGTCAAAAAAAGCTCTGCACCATCCTTTCCAGTGTTTGGGAAAAAGCCACCCCAAAAGGTCAAATTTGGGCCCAAACGTCCTTGTCGATGAGCTTTTTGGGGATCTTTGTTCTGTAAACCCATCGTTGGGGCCTCGAAAAAAACAGGGCCCGCCAGCGCGGAGGAGGAAGGGGCGGGCACCCGATTCGGCACGAAAACCTTTTTCTCCGTTAAAAACCACAAGGGGCCCCACTGTTTTTACAATTTCATCGGTCTTTTATTGGGGTGGTTTTAGGGTCCAGAGCTAAATGCAAAGGGGGCGGGATTTAGGGTCTCAGGGGGGCATCATCTAAGGGGATGTCCGGGCTGTTTGAAGTGTCCGGAGGCCCGCGGAGGAGGGGTTTTTCCTTGAAAACCCCACGTTTACCCCACGTCCCTGCCTTGGAAAAAAAGGTTTTTTCCGGGGAAATTTTTGGGGGGGGAAAGGGGAAGTGAGGAAGATCAGGGTTTTCCCGTACCCCCCCGAACCCCGGGATTGGGAAATCAAGGGTCCATCTCTCACTTGAAATGCTTGGGGTTTCCCAATTTTCCCCAAAATGATCCTTTTGCCCTTAAGGCCCTTTAAAATGAACAACAGTTTCTGGGGGCCCCCTCCTTTGGGTCCCCCGGTACAAAACAAAACTCAGGCACTTTTTCCTTTCCCCCCACCCAAATAGAGAGTAAAATGCAGGGAAAAAGGGGACCTTGCTGATTTATCAACTGGAGAATCTGTTGCGTTGCTTTCACGTTCCCCAAATGTCCGGTTGGGAAAAAACATCAGCAACGTGACGCAGTAAAAGTGCCAAAGGGAGGCGTAGCGGCAGAAACAGGGAAGGTGGCAGAGGCCCAATGGGTGGGGCCTCTGGGGAAAAACTTTGTTTACCACCTTTTACCAAAAGCTTGCAAAGCAGGGCACAAACCCCCAACACATAGAGACCAGCTTAAGATCATTGGGGCAAAGGACTATCTTTCGTCCCCAACAAAAACCCATTTTTTTTTATGTTTTTCCGGACCCAAAAGATTCTGGGTATCCAAAAAAAGGACGAATTTGGGCCCAGCTCGCTCGACACCCCCATAGAGGTTTGTCCCCGCCCAGCCCGGGCCCAAACGTCAATATTTTGGGCGGGGGGGCCCTTTTGAAAAGCTGGGGGGTCAATTTCAGACAAAAACCAAACCGGCTTTTCCCAGATAAAGGGGGGAATCGTTTGATTTCAAACAAGGGTGAATCAGGGATTGGGGTCTCTGATGAGGGTTGGGGGCCCCAATTGCCGAGGTCACCGGGTTATTCCGGTCTCTTTCACAAATTTCCCCTTCAAACAGAAATGGTCCTTTTTGAAAAATTTTTTTTAAAATGATCATTTCTTTACTGCAATTTTTTTTTCTTTTCCCATTTCCTTTTGCTGGTTTTTTTCTGGAGGAGACTGTAAAAGGGCAGCAAGGGTTTTTTTGACAACACCGTTTTTCCCTTTAATCACTTTTTCTTTAGAAGTTTTCGGGGGAATTTTTTCAAGGGTTTTTAGGGTTTTTGCTGTGGATACAGCTATAATTATGGGCCTTTGGAACAAAATGTGGCTTCTAAGTTGGCATTTCTCCCCCACAAAATTTTTTAAAAGTGGCTGAGAAAATCATATTTATAATTTTTTTTGGGGGGGGGGGGGCCTGGGAGCTTTTGGATACAGCAATAATCATGGTCCTTTGGAACAGAAATGTGGGTTCTAAGTGGCATTTCTCCCCCCACAATTTTTTTTAAAAGTTTGGGTGAGAAGTATTTTTTATAAAATTTTTTTTGGGGCATTTCTGCTTTGGAAAAATTTTAGCAAAACTAAAAGGGTTTTTATAAAAAAAAAAAAGTTGGTTTTTAACAGACATTTTTTTTCTTCACAATTGTCCAAAGTGGCTCAAGGGGGGATGCTTTAAATTTTTTTGGGGGGATTTTTTCTTTGAAATTTCAGATATAAATACAGGTCCTATTTAAAAAAAATTTTTGTTTTTAACAGACATTTTTTTCCCTTCACAAAATTTTCCAAAAGTGGGGTCAAGGGTCAAAGCTTTAAAAATTTTTGGGGGGGGTTTTTCTTTTAAATGCAGCTTACTACAGGTCCCTATTTTTTAAAAAAAAAAGTTGTTTCTAACAGACTTTTCTTCAAAATTGGGCAAGAGTGGGTCAAAAGGGGGATGGTGCTGTCAGAAACAAAGGGGGTAGGTTTGGACACTGTTAATGGGAAAACATATTGGGAAAATGGGCTTTTTTTTGGGATTTAATTTAACATAGCTATCAATCCCGTATTGAGAACAACCCATTTAATACAATGAAAAAAAGAGAAACAAAGCATGGTGGGGATTCCATCCCATTTTAAAAAAGTGTTTTCTAGAATTTTAAATAAATAAAAAATAAGGGATGTACAAAATAGGTGTTAAAAAAATTCCCCTGAAATTTTACAAGGGGGGTACAGGAAAAAATTGACCCGATGGGGGTTATTCAGGGGGACATGGAGTATGGAGCACGGGGCAGAGAAAAAAAGTACAGAGACCCAAATTTTTCCCCCAGCACATTGAGTAAAAAAAGAAAAAGAAAGCCAAAAAAAAAGGCACCCGGGTGGAAAAAGGACCGTTAACCAAACCCTATTTCCAAGTTTAAGGGTCAATTGGTCTGCACTATACGGGGGGGCAAAGCCTAAAAACCCCGGACAGGGGCAGAAAATTTTTCCAGTGAAAAATAAAAAAGGTGGTTGAAAAACTCCTTTTTCCAGACTTTTTTTAAAATTTTGGGGGGCGTTTCAGGTTTGGGGGCCCTGCTGTGGCCCAGGACATGTATAGCAATGTCCAGTTTAAATAAAATGGTTTGGGTTTTAAAGACTCCTTTTTTCCGGGATTTTTTTAAAACCCGGGGGGCATTGCAGGGTTTTTTTGGTCATGTGTGGCCCAGGACAGGGATAGTAATGTCCAGTTAAACTAAAATTTGGGGGTTGGGAAAAAACTCCTTTTCCTGGCAAATTTTTTAAATCTGGGGGGCTTGGGAGGTTTTAAAAGGTCCCTTCTTTCGGACCCCGGGGCCCGATATTGTCAAAGTCCATTTAAACTAAAATGGTGGTTGAAAGACTCCTTTTTCCGGCACTTTTTGAATCTGGGGGTCAAACCCGGGTTTTAAAGGTCATTCCCGCGGTACCCGGACAGATATAGTCAATGTTTCCCGTGAAACTAAAATGGTGGTTGAAAGGGTCCTTTTTTTTCCCGCACTTTTTAAATGTTGGGGGGCATGCAGGTTTGGGGCGGGTGTGGCCCAGGCCAAATAAAAGTCCCCAAAGTCCAGGGGAAAATAAAAAAAGGTGGGGTTTAAAGAAATCCTTTTTTCCCCCACTTTTTAAATTTTAGGGCATGCGGTTTGGGGCTCATGCTGTGGCCCAGGACCCGGGGCAGTATTTCCATGAAACTAAATAGGGGGTTTAAAAGGGTCCTTTTTTCGGCACTTTTTTAAATCTGGGGGGTCATGCAGGTTTGGGGCTCAAACTGCGTTCCTAGGACAGGGATATTCAATGTCCAGTTTAAATAAAATTTTGGGGTTTAAATCAAAAATTTCCTTCTGGCCCCTTTTTCATTTGTTTGGGGGATGCAGGTTTTAAAGGGCCTTGGGTGTGGTACAAACAGGGGGTAGGAAGTTTTTGTTTTTTTTTTCTTGGCTTTTTTTTAACCTTTAAATGTGTTGCCTTTGGGTTAGGGACGTTTTAAATTTTGACTGTTTTTGGGTGTTAATTTCCCGCTTCTCCAGCCTGTTTGGGGGTTTTAAAAATGAAGGTGTTGTTGCTTTTCCCATTGACTTTTTAAAGGTCATCGCTCCTAATCGAACCCGTCACTTCGACTATCTTGTCGATGATGGCCGACTATCCCACCGATGTCGATGGGCCCAAAGCAATCCCCTCAAAAACTAAAAATGATAAAAAATAATCCAAACCCTTTTGTATAAATGCACCCGCTCTTTGATAGTCCCCAAGGGTTTTGGTTTTTAAAGGGGCAGAGGGGGATCATGAAGACCAAGGAACAGCCAGGGAGCTTCCCCTGATACTGTTTTTGGAGAAGTTTAAAAACCGGGTTTGGATACAAAAAAAATTTCTCAACCTTTAAAACATTCCAAGGAAAACACTGTGGGAAGCAATCAATTTTTGAAAATGAAGGAGTATTTAGACCAAATGCAAATTTCCAAGACCCCCCCCGGCCCTCTAAACTTTCCCCTCTCAAACAAGGGAAGATGATCAAGATGCAAAACCCCCCCCGGGGGGCCCCTGATCACTCTGGATGAAAAAGCGAGATTACAGGGTGGTTTGGAGAGTTTGTCCATAGGGCAAACAATCAGGGCGTACACTGGCACAAACTTGGGCCTTTTTTGGGAAGAGTGGCAAGGGAAACCGTTTTTTTTAAAGATACCAAAAAAAAGTATTGTTTTTAAAAATTTGCCCCAAGGCACCTGGGGGACACACAACCCCCAAAAATTTTTGGGGAAAAAGGTTTCTCTGGTCAGATAAAACCAAAATTTAACTTTTTGGCCACAATGCAAAACGATATGTTTGGCGTAAAAGCAACACAGCTTATCACCCTGAACACACCATCTCCACTGTCAAACCCTGGTGGTGGCAGCATTATGGTTTGGGCCTGCTTTCTTCAGACAGGACAGGGAAGGTGGTTAAAATTGATGGGAAGATGGATGGAGCCAAAATACAGGACCATTCTGGAAGAAAACCTGTTGGAGTCTGCAAAAGACCTGAGACTGGGACGGAGATTTATCTTCCAACAAGACAATGATATCAAACATAAAGCAAAATCTATAATGGAATGGTTCACAAATAAACATGTCCAGGTGTTAGAATTGTCAAGTCAAAGTCCAGACTTGAATCCAATCGAGATTCTGTGGAAAGAGCTGAAAACTGTTGTTCACAAACACTCTCCATCCAACCTCACTGAACTCCAGCTGTTCACAAAAGCCTCCATCCAACCACTGAGCTCCTGTTCACAAACATCCCATCCAACCACTGAGCTCGAGGGATTTCCAAGGAAGATTTGGCAAGAATTTCAGTCTCTCGATGTGCAAAACTGATAGAGACATACCCCAAGTGACTTGCAGCTGTAATCGTAGCTGGCGCTACAAAGTATTAACTTAAGGGGGCCGAATAATTTTGCACGCCCCACTTTTCAGTTTTGTTTTTTTTTACAAAAGTTAAAAATTTCTAATGAATTTCGTTCCACTTCACAAAAGTGTCCCACTTATTGTTGATTCTTCACAAAAAAATAAAATTTTTATATCTTTATGTTTTAAACCTGAAATGTGGCAAAAGGTTGAAAAGTTCAAGGGGGCCAAATACTTTCGCAAGGCACTGCACATCTTTTTCAACCGTTATAACTATGTATCTACAATTGAAACCAAAAGTTTGAATACACTATATAAAAAGACACATATGCATGTTTTTCTCACTATCTGGCATGAAATCAGAATAAACCTTACCCGTTTTAGGTCAATTAGGATTACCAAAATTATTTATATTTGCCATTAGAATAGAATGTCAGTGAATAGAAACTATGGTAGGGATCTTGCTTGGTGGACCACAGGTTCCAGCAAGACCTGTGATGTACTGACTCCTGCGGTATGTAGAATGAAGGGTGAGAACAAAAATAAATTTCAAATTTAATGTAGGAAAAATTAAAAATTTAAAAATCTGCAATAACATTAGTGGGTTATCTAATGTACAATTAGTTTTAGATTCTATTTATTTTAAATACATTTTATAGGAGATGTTTTTATATTTTTGGGATATTCTATATTTTATTATATATTTTATATGATAACATTTTTTATTGAATTTAAATCATTGAATTTTATATAGTTTGATAATTATCATAAATTACTTTTTATTATTGAACTGGTGTAAGTTGAGAAATATTGGACATTTTAACATTAAAATAGGTTTGCCATTTTTAATGTCCTAGCGGAGGGAAAGAGGTTGTCACTCCGGATTTACGGTACATGGCTCCATCCATTCTCCCATTGTTGTGGTGAAGTAGCCCTGTGCCCTTAGCAGAGAAACACCCCCAAAACATAATGTTTCCACTTCCATGCTTGACATGGAGTTCTTGGGTGTTCTTTGGGTCATAGGCAGCATTTCTCTTCCTCCAAACACGACGAGTTGGGTTAATGCCGAAAAGCTCAATTTTTGTCACATCTGACCACAGCACCTTCTCCCAATTACTCACAGAATCATCCAGGTGTTCATTGGCGAACTTCGGATGGGCCTGCACATGTGCCTTCTTGAGCAGGGGGACCTTGCAGGCACTGCAGGATTTTAAACCATTACAGCATAATGTGTTACCAATGGTTTTCTTGGTGATTGTGGTCCCAGATGCCTTGAGATCATTAACAAGTTTCCCCCCGTGTAGTTTTAGGCTGATTTATCACCAACCTCATGATCAAGGACACACCATGAGATGAGATTTTGCATAGTGCCCCAGATTGATGTCGATTGACAGTCATTTTGTATGTCTTCCATTTTCTTACTATTGCACCAACAGTTGTCTCCTTCTCGCCCAGCATCCTACTTATGGTTTTGTAGGCCATTTCAGCTTTGTGCAGATTTATGATCTTGTCCCTGACATCCTTAGAAAGCTCTTTGGTCTTCCCCATGTTGTAGAAGTTAGAGCCTGACTGATTAATTGAGTCTGTGGACAGGAGTCTTTTATAAAGGTGACTACTTAAGACAGCTATCTTTAATACAGGTAACGAGTTGATTATGAGCGTCTAACTGGTCTGTAGGAGGCAGAACTCTTAATGGTTGGTAGGGGATCAAATACTTATTTCTCTCAGCAAAATGCAAATAAATGTATATAATTTATACAATGTGATTTTCTGGATTTTATTTTGGATATTCTATCTCTCAATGTTAAATTAACCAGCAAATTAATCAGCAAGGGATCAAATAATTATTTCCTTCACTGTAATTTTTTACACAACAGTAAATGAAAATGGATTTTAAATTAAATAGAATTTTTATAGCAATACACATCAGCCACTTAAAGTGCATTTTTAGAGTTGTACACAACAGTAAAGTGTATTTTAATTCCTTACTGACATTTGACATACCCATACCTCATGGTTGTGAAGGGCTTCACACAATATGATGTATGAGTACATCATGAGATTATGCGGGCTCTGCGTCAAATACTGCTCCCTCCTTCCCTTGTACGCCCTGCCATTCGCCCACACAGAAGTTTACACCCACATATAGGGTATTAAGGAACTTGGAAATTACATAACAGATTTTGGGGTGCTTTTGCTCCAGCATTCCTTCTGAAAATGAAACATTTTTAGCTAAAACTGCATATTATTGACCCTCGGATAATAGAAAAAACTTTCTTGTGTACCCTTAAAGTGTTACAGGAACTTTTTTGCTTGGTTTTGGAAATTCTAAGCAATGAATGGTCAATTATTTCTACACTATGCACCCAGCATTACACTTACAATGGATTATTTTAAATAATGATATAATAGTTCAGAGAGTTTTAATCTATGACTAGCATTATATTTCTAGCACTACTGATTTAAGCAGTGCAAAAACGGTAAATGGCCTTGTATTACACATTTCTTTGTTTGTCTAAATTTTTATACAATCAGTAAGTAAAAAAGTTTGTCAAGGTTTTCTGTTTTCATGTTGAGCGATAATCCTTTGTAACACTTTGTCCAAATTTTGCCAAGGACCACCACAATGCAGATAACCTTCAATTCCCACTGCATTGTGAGATTGAAGAAATGTAATTTTCCATTTTCATAGGATAACGCTAAAAATCTGTGAGACACCTGTGGGGTCAATATACTCACTAATCCCTGGATATATTTCTTCAGGAGTCTAGTATCCCAAGTGAGGTCTTTTTAGGGGTGTTTATAAAGATTTGGCACCTAAGGGTGTCAACAAACCTGTAATGGTGGGGGCAGCTAATAATATTCTTTATCAGGGTTTGCATAGGTTCTTTTCCGTTAAAGGTTCATGTTAATGCTACAGCATACAACATGCAGACAATTTGTGCACACATCAAGTTCAATAAAGACATGGTTTAGTGATCGGAATAGAGCCCTGACCCCAACCCCATTAAACACCTTTGGTCCACCATCAGACCTTGACCTCACAAATGCTCTTTTTGATACAAATTTCCACAGACATATTCCAATTTTTTCCCAGAGCCGTTGTAGACAACAATCTCACATAGATGTCAGTTTTCCATATACATTTCACATTTCAAAGTATCATTTACCTAAATTCTCAGGATTTGAGAGAATACTAGAATGAGATACAATATGAGTGACATCTGTTTGCAATAATGTGTATTATGTCATTCCTATCATTCATGTTTAATATTCAATCAGTCTACTAAGTGATGAACATCACCCCCTCCTATTACTTAGAGCTTGCTGGAAAAGCTATAACCCCCTGCTATTCAGGTATTACAGATTAGAGTAATCGTACAGCCTGTGGGTGTTGGTTTCACTAGTGACAGACTTTATTGAATACAGTGCTCCTAGATGTACACACAGCACATCCTGTCACTTGTCTTCTGGGAGTGTCACTTGTATAGAACTTGTTGGTCCACAACTTTTCACAGTAGCTCTCAGCTGAAGTCACTTTTAGGAAACTTCTGCTGCAACTTCAAACACTCAGGAAGGGCTGGAATACCTGGCTGTGTCTCACAATAAAGAGGCATTTATACTCTGCCCAGCCACTTCATCTCTGACCTGCAGAAGGTAAGGACTTCAAACCTGTCCTTCAACAATTAAGCCTGATGACACATGTTCTCACGTAAAGGCTTTTTGCCATTATGATTTATTTCAGTGGAGGAGTACATAGTAACTCCATGATTTATAATACTTTTCCCTTTTTGGAGCATATTTTATCTTGTTTTCTGTATCAGTTTAACATGATAACATACTGTATGTTTTTTTCAAAAAGTCACTTTGAATATTCTTAGCTAAATGTTATTTCATCTCATGTTAGAATAAATGTAATTTGGTTAAAGAGGAATTTCTTAAAAATGCTACATCATCAGGTGTAAATGCACCATCACAACTCTATTCCAGTCTATCTGGACTATTTACTTTAGATGAATTTTATTTAGTTTTAGAACAATAATGTTATATTGTGTTACTGGAAATACATGTTTTTTTTTTTCTTATTCTGATGTTTATTTGACCTTGAGCATTCTTCATTTTAGTATAACTCAGATTTCCCTTAAGTATATTTGTAATAAAGGTTAAATAATAGGTTAAATGGCTATAAAAGTTGCAGTCTGTGGGCTATGTTTCTGGCTTTATATATTTGTTGGTGCTATTGTGGTCTAAATGTGGTCTGTTTTTTGTCTCTAATGTGGGGCAGATCATTATAATTAGTTAATCACATGGAATTAATACTAATAATATTAAGATATGGGGTTCAAGGTATGAGTAGCTTTATAGTTAATTGTAGGAGAACCTTCAGATTGTGATATTATGTCAGATAAGTCAGTGTTTTGGGAGCATGTATAGTATTATGGACACTTCTGATGCTGAGGTTGGTCAATGTCTATCTATCTATCTATTGTGAGGGGGACCAGCAACAGGTAGGCAACGTGGGCTTCAGCGGACAGAGACAGTGACACAAACTTCAAGTTCAAGTCCAGGGCGTTGCCAGAGTTTACTTTTAGCAGGTGCAAAAACAGAAAACAAAAACAAGCCTTCGCTTCAGGCTAAAAGAAAATAAAGACCTGCTCGGCTGAGCAATCACTAGACATGGTGTTCCCTGACTAGTCCTTAATGCAGCTCAGTACTCACAGCAAGGTTTCTTTACACCGGGTCTTTCCACTGAGACACAGAGCATACAGCAGACACTGCACAGGCCTGCAGGTCCAGGCTTTATAGGCCTGACACCAGCCTCAGCTGGTGCGTGGAAGTTGCCACCCGCCCTTCTCTTTGACCACTCCAGGAAAAACCGACCCAGACAAAAGCGGATTGGAACCGCTTATACTAAACATGTCAGTAAGATATTGTTACTGACACACAAACTGTCGGCCTTCCTTCACCGAGACCAGGCTTCTCGGTGACACGCATTGGTCCACATACTCCCCAAAGCCTCATAGAAGAGCGCTCTAAGGGAAATATATCTTCCCTCCACCACCCCGCCTGTCACTGTCTCACACTATCTATCTATCTATCTATCTATCTATCTATCTATCTATCTATCTATCTATCTATCTATCATCTACTGTATCTATGATCTACTGTATCTATCATCTACTGTATCTATCTATCTATCTATCTATCTATCTATCTATCTATCTATCTATCTATCTATCTCTCTCTCAATCCCTCATATTTCTTTCTATCTATCCATCTTTGTTACATTTATGTATATGCACTTTTATTTTTCTGCAGGTATTATGTTAACATAGTATGTTAGAAAAAAGAAATATCACCACCACATTCATGTGGCCTGGAGAGATAAAAAAAAATGTCATGTGTAGTTTTTGGGGAAACTTTTTTGCTTGGATTTGGAAATTCCGAGCAATGAATGGTTGTTAATTATTTCTACTGTATGCACCTAGCATTACACTTACAATGGCATTATTTGCCATTATGATCTATGATATATTATCATATACAGTATGATATAATAGTTGAGTAGGTTTTACTCTGCGACTAGCATAATCTTTCCAGCACTACTCATTTAAGCTGTGTAATAACCGTAAATGTTTACACCCACTGCCTTCATCACACATTTCTTTGTTTGTCTAAATTTTTAGAAAATCAGTGTAAAAAAAAAAGTTTTTGAGATTTTCTGTTTTCATGTTGATCTCTAATTCTTTGTAACACTTGTCCAAATTTTGCCAAGGAGCACCACAATGCAGCTAACCTTCAACTCCAAATGCATTGTGGGATTGAATATAACTGGAGATACATATGGGGTGTCACAAAGGAGAGTTTTCTAGGTAGGCTTCCATTTTCGTTATACTGATTTGTCCTACCTGCATCATTTAGTATTTGCTGAGCATTTTTCGACCACCGGTGATCAAGCAGCCCTACCTCTAATGGATAGAACAGGCCACATTGTTCCGACAGGAAAGTCTACTTCTGTGAAATAACTTATAAGAAACCTTCACAGTCCATTTGTACACATATAATGCTAATTCAAGCGTCTACAAATGTCAGTGTCCTAATCAAACATCATTCCTGCTATTGTCTTTGTCATAGAAGCCTTTAATGATATAACAAGGCTGGTAATGGCAGCATAGGTGAGTCTCCAAGTCGTTGCACTTTTTAGTGTTAGCTCTTGATTTTTTAATATGTTTTTAGAGCATGTAGAAGATGTCTCATGTCTTTTAATAACGGGGTGTGTTTTGTTCATATGGTATTAGACATAGTATTAGCCAGAAGCACTTTGTTTACTCTGCTTTTCCAATTTGTTTTAAATAATGTATGAAAACTGTCCAGGTCTAGGACTTTCTTTGTTGCCCATAGCAACTGATCGCAGCTCCCCTTTCATTTCATATAGTGCTCTGAAGAAATTAAAGGAGAGCTCTGACTGTGGACAGTTTTCATACATGTCCGCCATAGTGCTTACCTGAGAGGCCCCTTCAGAAATTATGGCAGTCACTAATGACCCTTGACCAAATAAGACCCTATGGCCCCTGAGGAAGACGCATTTATGTTTAGTTCAGTGTCTGGCAAAAAAAAAAGATACATGAGAAAATTGCTGCTTAAAGACTCAAGTGGATTATTACTATTAGGGTCTGTGATGAGCATTGCCTGGGAGCCAGGCCACACTCACCCTCTGTATTGAGAATACACTTAGTTCACTTGTTCTGATGCAATCTGTGATTCTCTCTGCACTTTTCTGCTGAAATATGTCTATTGTTTAAAAAAGCCTAAGTCAACAGAGGTGTCTGCAAGTGTGAAGGCGCTAATCTGCAACAGTATCCAAGAGAGATAACACATCTGATTACTAAAGTACAGCATTAGGGGGGGAGGTCAATGTTATATAGATACTCATGTAACCACAGGCACAATGAATCTATCTTCTTGCTGAAGCTGTAAAGGCTTAGCCGTGATCTGTCATCGAATTCATTGCGTGAGACGCCTTCATGAAAAGACAACACAATAGCACAGTACATAATAGAGACAATGTGTCATTTAGTGTGTACCAGGTAACATGGGCTTATCCTTCATTGTTAGAGCACTGCATTTTTCTCATTGGTAAACAATTAGAAGTATGGTACTGACTGGCAAACAGCAAAGATTTTTGGGTGCTGCATTGCCATAAGAAATACCACACTGCAACCAATATACCTTATGTCTTGTATGGCAACATTTATATTTAACAACTTTATTACTTCTGTTATTGATTACATTTCCAATAAACTATACTCAGGGCTGCCATCAAAAATGTCTGGGCCACATGCAGCCAAAGCATCTTGGGTCCCTCCGCATTACCAGTTCCTGTCTTTCACAAACATGGGTGCCCCTTTGATTTAAGGGGGTTGTCTCAACATGCTGTTTCATAGATCCACAGGCAGCTTCAGATTCACAGTTCCTTACACTGCCTGGTCAGGCTGTGTGTGGTTCTATAGCAGTGATAAGCTTATCAGCTCCATGTACACAGCTCTTATAATTGCACTGACATGACTGCAGGATATGTTATCTATAGTGCACAAAACTACAGAGCTCAAAGTTAACATTTAAAAGTAATTGATCTCCTTTGTTTTCATTAGAGATAACACACTCTGTTTTTAAGCTGAAGTCCATCCTGGTTACATTACTCCCTGCTCTCTGTCTGATCCAGAATGGAAAGCAGGACAGTTACCAGAGGAACTTGTGTGCACTCAGAGCAGATAAAATCTCTCTGTAATATCAAAAGACAAATGTATTTGGAAAAATCCTCAGTTTAACATCCCCTACATGTTGAAGGCTAAGGGTGCGTTCCCACGACACAGGACAAACCAGCCAGTATTTGTCCTGTTTTGCCCCCCCTTCACATTCAAAAGCACAGATTCCATACGAAAACCGGATGGAAGATTGTGCTTCTACAATGTTTTGCGGCCGGACCGCGGGCGCCAAAACCGCCAAAACGGAAAACCCGGGGAGGGGGACTGTGCAGGGGTTTTTCCAAGAGAAAAACGAATTTTTGGGGGGTTTTTGGGGGGGGCGCAAAACCGCAAACCGCCTAAAAAACCGCCGAAAACCCGTGCCGTGGGGACATGCGCTAATGTTTGTAGTGAACAACGAAGCAGTACCCAACCCCCCTATAGCGGCCAGACTATTTTAAAACACTTATAAAACTACAGAATAAAAATAATATACATTTTCGTTTTTAACACAATTTTCCCCCTATGTAGTTTACATTTGGGCAATGTTACTTGTAAGGTACGACTTACCACAACTGAGCCATTAGCAATGCGGAAGGGGGACAAATTTTCTCCCAAAGTTTTTAAAAGAAAAAAAGAGCCAAAGTTTTTAAAAAGGTTTGAATAATGAAGTTGTGGCTTTCTTCTCATTTACACATAGGGCACCCAGGCTTTCGTACATCAGATTAAAATTTTAGTGAGTAACTTATCCCATTTTTAAAAATTGAAAAATTTTCTTCAAAAAATACAAAAGTATATCCATTTCTTTGTGGTTCCTAACAGTATACCAGGGTACTCTATCAAACATTTTAAAAAAGGAAAGTTTTGGGGGCAAAAAGGGAAATCTAGATGCTTTCTTATGTAGCCAACCACAGAGTTTTCCATAATTGTCAATCACAGGTGCATCCAAAGTTGTCCAGTTGCTGGTGCCCCGATAGATGTCCAGCCGCAGAGACCCCTCTGATATTACCAGTTACACAGTTCCCAGCTCAAATTTCAGCCACAAATTACCATTCCCCAATAATTGGGGACCACATTCTCTGATAACCCACCACAATTCAGATTCTAACTGCAACCTTTCCCCCCAAATTATGACACCCATGTTCCCAAATTTACTCCTACAAAACCGGGCAAATACACTGAAATCCACAAAGTCTATTGCCGATATGCAATACACTTGGCAACTTGTAACCACACCCAAGCACATACTACACGGGCCCAAAAACCCCAATTTCCCCTACCAACCAATGGAAAACAAAATGGCTTACAAATTTGATAAAGATAAAAATGCATTTTATATCAAAGGAAAAAATAGCTATATTTAATATATAATTGTCCTGCAGTTAGCAAATATTATGGCCATACTGTTGTTGACCAGAGCAATGTTACAAAACACCACCACATCATCACCCCAAAGTGACTGTAAATTACTCTCCCCCTTTCTCCGCTGAGCAGGTGAAGTCCAGCACATTTTTCAATATTTCCACTCTGCCATAGTTTTCAACTGCATGTACATTGTAAAGACAAGAAAGCAGTTTAAAAAAAAAAAGGTGACCTGGAGATCCAGGACATAATCCCTACATCCAAAACAATGGGACAGCCCTTGCAATTTATGGAAAGATAAATAACGACGGTTACCAAATGCACTGCTGTTTTGATTTTGCTTTGTTCAGGAGATAAAGGAAATCTCCTTCTAGTATACACAAGTTTTTCTTGGTTACTGACTTCTCTCCCTGTGCAATCTCTTATTGCTTCAGCGTCCCTCCGCCCATGGGACACTCCTGGCTATTTTTAATTCACTGGACTTTTTTAAATTAATTTAAAAGACAATTTTTTAACCTTAGAGCTTGAGCTTTGGTACTACGATTATAAACTTCGTACTCTAGGCTGTAACGGGAAATATTTGGGTATAGCATCGAAATGCCAATCACTGCTGTAGAACAACCCACAGCCTGACCAGGAAGTGTGATTAAAGCTGGCTGTAGCTCTGTGAAACAGTATGGTAAGAAAACCCCTTAAAATATCTACCCATTGCCTCTCGCTATGGTCCCCCAAATCTATAATTCCCTATTTATCAGGTTCCCTTTTATTTCCAAAAAAACCCAAACCCCCACTTGCTCTAAAGCAGGATACTACAAAACCGGGTCGCACAAGAACTGGTAATTCAAACATTCAGGTTTGGGGTAGGCAGGAGCCCGATGGCTAAGGGGATGAAGGGGTTTTAATCAACCCTGGGGCCACTGTTATTGTAAATATCCTCGGTGGAGGGCAAGTGAGGGATTAATGCTATATACCTAAGGTACTGTGGTTATACACCTCTCAACGCTCCAGTGTTGTCCTGGCATTTACCTTTTTCTGGTGATAAGTGCAGGTAGGTAAAGAGGAAACTATGCAGCTGTAACTGTACAGTGCTATCTAAGGTCATACAGAGTGATTTAGTACTATCATTACAGGGACAGTCAGCATGTGGCAAACAGGCTACTGACTGGTTTAGTCCACCAGGAATCTACCTGGCAGGCTACTAGTCTGACTCTGCTCACTAGACACTTAGGTAGTGATGTTAGTTCAGCAGTGTTGCTATCAGGCCATTTCGCTAATGGCTTTCTTTAGTTGTCCTTCTCTGCTAGGGAATTCCTCTCCCAGCTTTAGTTAACTGCATGCTTCTCTTTCTATGTGTAAACCTGTCTCTGGATCACTGTTGGAATGGGCCCAGATTCAACTCCACATGGGCATGACCAGCCCATAGGGTACAAACTACCTGACCACACCTACTATACTCCACTACTCCAACTCCAAATGGGGCTTAGCTCCTCCCATACTCCTAGAATCCATTGGTCACTCCTCTATGGGCATTCAACAGTGTCATCTAGTAAATTTTCTTAAATTGATGGTATATAACACACCAGAAAAGCATATAAACAGTGTAAAGGAAATTACACTCAAGAAAACCTCGACACATGCAGGACACTACTGCACAATAGACTGAACTTATGCACTGTCATATCTATACAGTCTTTGACAATTACTTCATCAAATTTTCACATTATTTATATAGCATGAAATATATAGTTGGACTGAGTCCTCCAGAGCCGGAGCAACCCTATTAGCATAGGTGAAAAGATTGTCCTGATATGTTTTGTGTTAATGCTATTAATTGTCCACATGTGATTCACGTGACTCTTTCATGCAGCTCCTGGCTACCTAACCCAATTCCAAGTAAGTAACGAAAATGTACTACTACACTTTCATATTCCTGCCATTACCTAGAATACTGTATATATTTCTGAGCATCCTTTTGTAGCATTGGTGACAAAATAAAAACTTTTTGAATGGCTACTAACTTTGATTTGCAGAGAGCCACAGGGTTCAAAAATCTACTTTATTTAACAATGCAAAATGAGATTCTACGTAAAAAGATTAGTAATTTTCTAAATAATTTGTTTTACTTATCTTGTACTGAGTTTGTCATCAGTGAGTTTGTGTTGTACCTGTTCTCTTCTATACACACCCATGGTGAAAATCAGAAAGGTAAACTTTTGAGTGATTGTAACTTATCTGTAACTGTGCATAATGCATTCCGCTGCCACAAAAACCCAGCAGAATTTTCAATTTAGCTTTCTGTCTGAACAGTCCAGTACTATCAGGTTTGTAGGCATCCAGCAGGGAAGATAGTGGAAGGCAGTTACGTGCCAAACAGGTCATTATATTAAGTGGTGAAGTTCCAGGGAGGTCAGTGTGGCCGATCCTGCAGTACATCCCGGTCTCACACAACTGAATTACAGCAGGAGAAGTATGAGGCTATTGTGCCATTAAGGTCCTGGGACTCAGTAGGGGAAAGTCAGCAATTCTTTGTCAGTGATAGAAGATTACCGACATTTTGTATTTAGTATAGCTACTTTGCAGCTAAAATGGGCTGGCTTTTTCAGAATGGCTGTACTGTCGGGTGGAAGGTCATTCTTACATTCCGTTTAGGGTCTTGTTGGATCTTTAGGCCTTTAAAGCCTGTTTTTCTAAACTTCGGGGTTGGAGATAAACTGCTGACTGGAGATTGCCCTGGAATCAATGGCGCTTTATAATAAATAATAATAATAATAATTGTTTGGAAGCTTTTTTCTCCACAAAGCTACAGAGATGGAGAGAGGGAGAGAAACCCTTGCAAAATGTGACGGAGACAAACTTGCCTGTCTTCACACATACTGTAACAAGCTACAGTACATAGTGGTGTATGAACTTTCTGATGTATTTATCTGAAGTTAAGCTATTTTTGTTGAACGTTGAACAGCTGTTGTTAAGACTCCTGCTACAATATTTTTGTGTTGTCTAAAATTTGTCGAGCTAATTCCCACAGGTGTTTGAAAAATAAGTTGACATTTTACATAAATTGATTTAAACCAGAACTGTAGCAAATATCTTATGAACAGTGGATGTTTCACTTAAAGGGATTGTTTGAAGACATCCAGTGTCCATATGACTTATTTATACCCTTTATGAGCCAAATTGGAGAGCCAGGAGAAATGTTGGGCTGACCACACCTTCTTGTGGCAAAACCAGTTGTTTCTTGGACCGATCAGCTGATCACCTGTATTTTGTATGAGACAAATCCTGTAAAGTCACATTTCAATCGTGTAGGTAACATTGGACAACTGTATTCCTTGTCCATTCATGAATGGTATATTTAGTGTTAGGTACTGGAATTGGATCTTGAGCTGTGGATTAAGTTGCATTTAAAAGTTGAGTTGCCAAAACTTTATTAACAACAAGGAGATAATAAATTGGTATGCCACAGAAATGTAGAAGTATAGTTAAAGAGTTCTTATGTTGCCCAGTGATAGGAATTCAGGCAGCGTCTCTTCTTTTTGCTTCTCAATCCATTCCTGATCCAGCAGTTTTTGATGACTGCATTCTCTGTTTTTTTCTTTATCTCCACCTCCCAAGACCTACTGTAAAATATTTTTTAATTTTTTTTAGTTGAAAAAGCTGTATTAGGACTCGCTGTAGGCAAAATTGCATTTTTTATGATACCATTTAATGTGTTGAGAAATCAAAAATCAAATATTTGTTGGGTTTAATAGGAGAAAAAAGCACCATTGTTTTTGGATTTTGCTTTCTGGAGTTAACTTTATTCTGTGGATTAGTACTATTTGAGCCATACCAAGTATATGTTGTTTTTGCTTTATTTTAATGAGGAAATGTCTCCCAATGTAATCCACAAAGAGGATGAGAATGCCTTTGACTGGAGTCTGCAAGAACTTTTCATCTAGTATGGAGCAGTTGAAATGCACATCATAGTATATTTTGCCTTCCTCTTATTAACTATGTGGAAATGTCTCTTTATTTAAGTCCACAAAGATATGAGAACACTTATAATTGTAGAACTCAGTTCATAACAAGTTAAAGGGGCTTCCCCAGCTCATTATTTCAGGTCTGAGGCCTCAGGGAACGGGAATATGGCCGTGCTTGTGCAGTCTTCCCATTAATTTCTATGGGAGTTTCGAATACAGCTGAATTAGTACCGGTATATATTGGGATGCACTAAAATTATATTTAAGCATGTACCATATGGTACCTGTAGCATCGCAAGACTTAAACCTAATGTAGTCTATTAGTGACTATGTTTGGTTTATATTATGCTGGTCTACATTTTATTTTTGAGACCATTTATTTTATGTGCACTACTAGTAGTATAAGGATAGTTCTTTTTATTGTACTCCAAAAAGATATGCCTTATGAGGTATTAGAAAGTTCCCAGCATATGCACTAAACATCTGTACATGGGCCCGATCCAAACAGAGGACAAAAGAATGTCATTTTGGCCTAGTAGCAGCCTAAAGTCCAACTGAAGCGCATAGAATAAAAATCCGAGGCAGTGAAAGCATAAGGAAAGAAGAGAAGAAAATAAAAAAATATTTGCACATGCTTCATCTGTTGTGTAACTCATTTATTTTTTTGCTCATTATATTCCAGTAAATGTTTATAAAACATACTGTAATTAAAAATGATGCCTCATTTACTTTCTTTTCAATAATGTTTACAGAGCAGGAAGTAATGGAATTCCATGTGGGTGATCCCATTCCATTCTATTATGAAAAGCTGGTGTGGGGCTCTTGCTAGAGGAAGTCGTTGGACAGTTCCTACAGTAGTCGATGTACCTACCTCCTCAACAGCATGGAGGCCCAATAGCTATTCACAGGCGGCCATTATGAGGGTTTTTTTCTTTTTCAGTCCAAAGGGGCTTTCTATGCACTTGGGTTCATAACAGTTTCCAAAAATTTCCTTTAATTTATCCCTTTCCCGGCGCCCCGTGTCCTAAACAGGGGGGAGCCACACATCCAGAACCCAAAAGCAGCCATCAACCCAACTCCCCAAATAGAACCCCTTTTAAGGGAAAGCGCTGAATAAAAGAAAAGGGGCCCAAATTTTTTTGGAAACCTTTGCAATTTAAAACCTGGAAAAGGTTTTCTGTTTTTTCCAAACTCTGCACAAGAAGGGTTTGATGTTTTCCCAGCTTTTTTCCCTTTTTTAGTTTGGAAAACCCTTAAAAAAACCCCCTAATGATTTTATAAAATGAAACCAAAAAAATTGTTAGGGGTTTGGGGTACTTCTGTCCCGCCCCTTTTACTTGGCATCCATAGGTTTTTATCCCCGTCCTTGCGTCACAAAATTTTGCTAAAAGTCTATTTCCTTTCTTCTTTTAAAAAAATAAAAAAACTTTTTGGGGTTTAATCTTTAATCCATGTTTAAAAATCAATTTGGTTTGGGGCTGGGGAGCCAACCTTGAAGTTTTGGGTTTGGGGAAAATAATGAAGGTTTTTCCCAATTAAATAGTCATTCACTAAAAATTGGGGGGAAAAAAGGATTTGGGATTGTTAACCCAAAGACCATTCAAAGTTGTTAGGCCTTGCATCTTTAAAAAGGAATCTCTTTGCCCAATTTATGTACGAACTTTTAACATTTTTTTGATCAGAAGAAAAGCTTTGGGAAATTTTTTTGACTAGGCAAATTTTTTGGGTTTAATATTTAAGGGCTGACTCAGCTTGGGGCCTAACTCTTTTTTTTTTAATCCAGCCAAACCCAACAGACCCCGGTAATGGGGGAAAAAGGGTCGAAACCCGAATTGGGGGTTTCCCCAAATTGTACCAAAGGGCCTCTGGATCAAACCAACCCTTTTAAGATAGAAAACAAATTTAGGTCACAAATTGTAAGATTTTGTAAAGGATAGGGTTGTTTATATTCAACTCTCCAAGTACTTCACATCCAGATCTCACTGTACAGAGTGCCCCCTTTAACTCGCCGGGGACCTTCATTTTTCAGCACCCAAATTCCATCCAGACAGTGTTTTTCCAAACCCACAACCTTTCAAAAACGACCCCAGGGGAACCCCAAAATCACCCGGGTTTTTTTCCTGAAAAAATTAAAAAATTTAATTTAATTTTACTAGGGGGCTTTTACCCACGTTTCTTTCTGGGTTTGGCAAATTTAAAACCCGCCCATCCCGAAAATGCGGGGGTTGAGAAGTAGGCCAACTCTTTTCCTTTAAAAAAAAAACCCCTTGGAAACCCCTTTCCCGGGGGCCCCTCCTTTAACCCTGGCCTTCCTTTTTTTAAAAAAAAATTGGAAAAAATTTGACCTAAGGGCCCAAAAAATTGTTTTCTTTGTCCTTTTTTTTAATTTCCTTTTTTTTTAGAATCAGTGGGTTAAAAAAATCAAGTCAGACTACTAACCACTTTTTTGGGGGGTGGAGGGGTTTCCCCAAAAAGTTATTAAATTTTTACAAATTTCCCGGATTCCCAATTTTGTATCTGTCAAAACTTTTTCTGGTTCCCCCTTTTTTTCCCAAAAAAAGGTTTATCCCTTGGGTTTTTAAAGGGGCCTATCCCAATTTTCAAGAGAAATTTCGCCTTTTTAAAATTTGGTTTTTAAAAAAAATTTCTTTAAAAAACACTTTTGGGGCATATCTCCATTTTTACCTCTGGTCTTTTTTCTCTTAACCCTTTAAAGGGCCCCGGGGGGGCCTGAAAAGGCCTTAATCCCCTTAACCGCCCCAGCCAATTTTTGGCCTCTCTTACAGAGCCCTAAATTTTTTAAAAACGTCAAAAAGTCACTTTAGGAAAATAACTTTTTTTGACACTTTAACCTAACCATGTGAATTCAAGATTGGGTTTTCGTCGTGAAAACATTTTGTGTTTTAAGATAGAAAAGAAAATTTTGGGGCCAAAAAATGTTTTTTATTTGTGAAAAATATCAAATTATTGGGGAAAAATTTGGAAAAAATTTACCAATTTTTTAAAATTTCAAAATTTCTGCATTTAAAGGGCAATAGTTTATTCCCCCTCAAAAAAATTTTTTTAAATGCATCTACCATTTTTTCTGCTTTATTTGGCCCTAATTTTTTTTAAAAAGTTTTTTTTTTTTTTTTAGACAATAAAGGGGGGTTATAAATTTAGAGTAAAATTTTTAAATTTTCAAGAAAATTGCAATATACAATTTTTTTTTGGACCAAATCCAGTTTCTAACGTGAAATTTGAAATTTTTCCCTTTTTTTAGTACCCCCCCTTTAAATGAAACCCCATCTTTAAAAAAAATCTACAAAAACCCCCCCAAATTTTTTCAAAACAGCAAATTTTGAAAGTTTATTAAAACCCCCCCGGTTGTTTCACAGAAATTAAAGCAAAGTGGAAGAGAAAAAATTTTAAAATTTCACTTTTTTTGCAGATTTTCAATATTTTTAGGGATTTTTGCCCAAAAAAACGGTAAAAGGACAGGGAAATGCAAATTAATATTGGAAATTTCCCCCCCAGTTCTGGCCGTTTTCAGAGATACGGTGGCCCTAGTGCATTATTTTGGGGGGTCAACCACAAGCCCCAAAAATAGGAGAGCACCCCACTGGGACCTTTTGGGGCCGTTCAAATTTTTATTACAATTTTATTTTGGGGCCATTTCAGGTTTTTCTAAAACCCCAAGGTTTTTCCCAAAAAAGTTAAAAAATACCCCTAAAAAAAACCGCATATTGGGAAAAACAACCCCTTAAAAGGAAATTTAATTATTAAACACCCCCCCCTTTCAAAACCCCAAAAAATTTTTTAACTTCCTCCCCCCCCAAAAAAAAAAAATTTAAAAACCCCCCCCAAAAACCCAATATCCCAAAATTTTAAATTTTTTTAAAAAAAAAAACCCCTTAAAAAACCCCCTTGGGGTTTTGGTTTTGCCCAATTTTCTTCCCAAGTTCGGCCCAAAACCCAACCCTGAGGGTGTAAACGGGTGTTTGGGGGGGCAGGCAAGGGGTACAAAGGGAGGGGCGCTATTTTGGCCCTTTTGGGGCACAAGAAAATTGGTGGGGCCCCCTTTCGCATCTCCAAAAGCCCCCAAAAAACCCAAAACAGGGAAAAACCCTTTAAAAGTTGCTTCCCCTTTTTTGGGGAAATTTAACGCCCCTCAGGGATCTCACCCTAAGGGTGTTATTTTGCATTTTTGGCGCACCAAAAATTTCCGTATTTGTTTTTTTGCATTTGGGGCATGGGGAAATTTGGGGGGGGGAAACGCATTTTCCCCCCCAAGTTTTTTTGGGCTTCATTTTTTCAGAATTTCCCCCATACGGATAAATTACGGGGGTAACTTTACAAAGGGGGTCCGGGACAAATTTCAATGATATTTAAAATTTTTTAAAATTTTTTTTTAATGTTTTTAAAATTAAATTTTAAACAAAAGAAGTTTTAGTTTTTTTAAAAAGTTGCGTTTGTTTTAAGGGTTTTCGAAATTTTTGACAAAAAGCTTTCTTTTTAATTTTTTTGCATATTGGGGCGGTTTGTGGGCTTGTTTTTTACGAGATTTATTTTTAAAGGTTTTTTTTTGATAACAATTTCGGGGGGGCATAGAAGCTTTGATTTGACTTTTTATTAAGGTTTTTTGTGAAGCCTTTTTTGACAAAAAAAAAAGCAAATCCGGAAATGTTTTTTTTTTTTAATTTTTTTCAACCCGGGGGGGGTCACTGCCCCTATAAATTACAAAAGCTGTTTTTTCTCACAGGTTAAAAACAAACAGCGATAAAACCCCATTTGTATATTTTTTTTAATGTTTTAACGCTTTTACACAATAAAAACACATTTATTTTTAAAAGGAAAACACGTTTTTTTGGGATCACCTTTTCCCCCGGGGCAGAGGGGAGCCAAAACTTTATTTTTTTTTTCCCGAAAATTTTATAACTTTAGGGAAAAAATCTTTTCGGGGAAGGGGAAAATTTTATTTAAAATTTTTGGCCCCAAGACATAGCTAAAAACCCGTTTTTAAACGGTTTAAAAAAACCAAAATTCAATCCTCGGTTTTTTAAAAAAAAAAACCTTTTCCCCGTTCCTAAACCTGAGGCAATTAAAATTTTTACCAGTGGGTTAGAAAAATATTAGGGGGAAAACCCCAAAATTTGTGTTTTTTATTGAAAGCACAAATTTTTTTCTTTTAAAAAAAAATTGTTTTTTTTGGGGAAAAAATATTTAGCCCCCCAAAAATCCATCAATTTACCCCCAAACTTTTAAAATTTTTTCCTTTTACAAGCGGTAAGCCTTTTTTTTAGCAGGAATTTTCAACTGGCCCTTTAAAAAAATTGGGCCCTTTTTTAAGTTGAAAAAGAGTTTTTTTGAGTTAAAAATTTTTTCTTCCCCTTTTTTTGTTCGGGGTGAAAACCCAAAAATTTGCTATTTTTGTGACGTTTTTTGGGGGGTTTTTTAACGGGGGGCACCGTACGGGTTTAAATTTTAAAATGACAGATTATAGGGTTTTGGGCGGGTAGGGGGGCGGGGGCGATACCAAAAATTTTTGGGGAACTTTATTTATTTTTGATCTTTTTTAGGGCCGAATGGGCGTTTTTTAAAGGGGGAAAAAGGGGGATGTACTTTATTTTTTTTTAAATTTTTTTTGTTTGTTTTTTTACTTTTTTTCACTTTTTTTTAAAATTTTTCATACTTTTTTAACACTTTCCCCCCCCCGGGGGGGAATTTCAGAACGATCTTAGATCATTCATGCAATAGGGGAAAACACATACAGCATAGCTTATCCCCCAGGCAACTGTCGTCAGCTGCCCACAATGCATTGTGGGGGATCGTGACGTCACCAGACAACCCGGATGCTGTCATTCAGCGTCCGGGCGTCGGGGAGGAACCGGGAACGGCGCTCAGCGCCATTACGGCGCCGAGTCACGGGGGGCAGGGGCTAACTCCTGCCGCCCCACCCGATGTCGCGACTAAAGATGTTTGCGACATGGGGGGGTTAATCCCCCGCGGCCGGGAGCGCACTCCCCTGGGGGATGCGGCATGATGCCAGCGGTAATATACCGCTGGTTTCATGCCGCGAACTTGCCGCTCCGCTTGTGACGCGCAAGATTTCCGTGACGTACTCAACACGGCAATTTGCGGGGAAACCCCACCCAGATTGCCCGGTATGAGTACCAAATTCCCGGGAAGGGGTTTTTAATGACCAGCATAATTTTTTAAATTTTTGCCTTCTTGCATTTTAACAGCATTTTAAATTTTTTTTTTTTTTCAAGACGCATTTATATGAGGCCTTTTTTATGCAGGGGAAAGTAATAATAGTTTAAGTTTACATATAAATCACTCCAAAAAAATAAAAAAAAAAAAGTAATTTTTTTTTTTTACACAATTCACATTTTCCCCAGTAAAAAAACCATTTGACTAATTCACATTTTATTACATCAGGTGGATATTTAATTTTTGTTAGGGGGTTTTTGTTTTTTTGAAAATGGCACAATTATTTTTATTAAATATTTATTTTTATTTTATTTCTTTCCACACTTTGTTTTTTACTTTTTCATAACACAAGAAAAAGGGTAACTATTTTACTTTTTTTTACACTTAGAATGATTAGATAAACAGGGGGAGTCAGGTAGCACACAGTGGGCTTCCCAAAAAGGGGCATCCTTGGGGTCCTCTAAGTCTCCGGTGCTGACTTTACAGACGTTCCCCGGACTTCATCAGGTCCCCGTGAGTCCCAATCACCCAATGCAGCAGGGGAATGCTCTTTGGTTATGCTGAATTACGACTGGGCAACAAAGGGTTTAAGCACCGGGATCGGGTTTTTTCCTCCATTTTTCCCCCTGCTTCTCTAGGGAACAGATCTGTTAACTACTAAACCTCTCTTTCTGAAGCGACGTCTACAGACCTGATAGTTAACAAGTCAAAAGAGGGCAACCTTTTTTGGGTAGCAGAAGCCTCCCCTCCAAAGTGCATTGAGCGCAAATTCAGCTTTGAGGCGAGATGTCTAAAAAGTACTTGTGAACAGTTCTTAATATTCTTTCCCTCTAATCTTCTAAGAGTATGTTCTGTTTGTCTTTTATTCGTAACTCAAGCTTTGTAACTGATAACTTTATTCCAGTGAGCTCTTGACCTCCATTACACACACTCCACCACACTGATAAAACCAACAACTCTCACAACACAGAGAGGGAAAAACACATAAAAGTAGTGAGACCCCTAGAGGCCATAGACAGTATATACCTATTGCTACATCCTTTCTCTTTTAACAACAAGACTAGTTAACTAGAATAAAACATACAATTATGCACATGAACCGATAGGCAATACTTGTGAATTAGATCTAGTCATTGAGATGGGCTGGCTTTCTCGTCATTCTGCCAGCACGTGTAACATACGATGTATTCTCTCCGCCCACCTCTGGTTGCTCCTCCGATCCTGGCAATATGTGTTTCTGGAATTTCCAGTCTTTGGCCAGAAACATTACCGCTGAGCTGCATCTGCAGTTGTCCGTGTTGTCTCACTGTTTGCACTAGCAGTCTCATAGTTTTGGATGTCTGCGTAATCCTCCCAGGGCCCCTCCTCTCTTTCTTGTGTTTTTCTCAAATGTCTTCGATTTCTCCTCAATCTTCTTCCGTCTTCTGTGACAATTTCATAGGACCGAGATCCAAGTTTCTGGACAACCTTTGCCTTTTGCCAATATTTTTGATATCTGTCTATCGGCTGCAGCCGTAACATTGTCATGTCTCTGAAGATCAGCTGATCCTTTGCTGACCTATTGTTAATAAAAGCTTGCCTTCTTGATTTTTGTTCAGTTAGTTGCTAACATTCCGCACGAGTCGTGGTTTTAGCAGTTGACTGGCCGTTGTAAGAGTGTCCTTGTCCGTCTGCTCATGAGTCTCTGTGACGGACTGCTGTTTAGGCCTTGTGTGGGTGTGTTTCTGTGATCTAGTATGGACAGGTAGACATCTGTCCCTGCCTGCTTTGCTTTCCACATTAGTCTTTTGGCTGTTTTTACTGCTGACTCTGCTTTGCCGTTACTTTGTGGATAGCCTGGAGATGACGTCTGATGCTCAAAGTCCCACATTTTGCTGAAAGTTTTGAACTCTTCAGATGTAAACTGCGGCCCATTATCTGAGAATACAATGTCCGGAATGCCATATCTGGCAAAGTGGGCCTTAAGTTTTTTAATCACTGTCATTGTCCTTGTGTCCTTTAAATAGTCCACTTCCCAGAAGTTGGAAAAATAGTCCACTGTAATCAGGTATTCTTTGTCATTCCAAGTGAACAAGTCTGTTCCTATTTTTGACCATGGCCTGTTTGGAATTGCGTGTGGTTGCAGGGTTTCTTTTGGTTGCTTATCACTGCATGATGCACATATTTCACATTGTGCTATGAAACTCTTTATGTGGTCGTTTATTCCTGGCCAATAAACACAATCTTGTGCGCGGCGTAGACATCCTTCTATCCCCAGGTGACTAGAGTGTAATTTCTCCATGATGACTCTTCTGAGAGATTCTGGTATGACGGCTCTTTCTCCTTTAAAGATGACTCCATGCCGCACTGATAATTCAATCTCTTATGTGAAAAAGGGAAGATTTCAACTGGAGCATGTTGTTTGTATTTTGGCCACCCCTTCAAGATGACCGTCTTTAGAATCTGGAGTGCTTTATCCTCCTCTGTACAGATCTGTATTTTTTAAGCTGGTCCTTTGACACAACTAGGTATTCACACATATTGATGCTTTCAATGTCCCTTTTCATCTCACCTGTCATGGAATGTAAGCTCTGCTCAGTGTATCTGCGATCAGTAAGTCTTTCCCTGGACAATAGCAGATATTGAAATCATATTTCTGAAGTCGTAGTAGCATGCGCTGTAATCTCTTTGGGCATTTAGTAGTGGTTTCTTTGTAATGCCTCCAGAGGCTTGTGATCAGAGTGCACCATTACTTGGCGGCCATAAGTGTACTGGTGAAACTTCTCCATCCCAAATACTACAGCCAGTAGTTCCTTCTCAATTTGAGCATATCCTTGTTCGGTCAGCGTTAGAGCTCTGCTGGCAAATGTGATTGGCTCTCTATCCTGCATTAGTGTGGCTCCCAGACCTGATTCTGATGCATCACATTGGACTAACCACTGCAGCCTCTGGATCAAAGTATTTAGGGTTACTGTTTCTGCAATGGCCTTCTTCACCGACTGGAAGGCAGTTTCTTGGTTTTCTGTCCATTTCCAGAGAACATCTTTGTGAGTTAGCTGTCCTCAGTGGCTCACACATGTCTGACAGATGCTTGCAGAATTTGGAAAGGTAATTTACCATGCCAAGAAATCGCTGTACTCCATGTACATCTGTAGGGGTGGGCCTGTCCTGTATTGCTCTTACGTTTTCAGGATCCACTTTAACACCGTTAGAGGTTAGAAGATGTCCTATGTATGGGACCTCTGCCATGTTCAGTTTGAATTTTTCAAGGTTCGGTTTATACATTTCTCTCGACATCTGTCTAAAAATTGTCTCTTTTTGTGATCATGGTCCTTTATTGCCGAGTCACGGTCTTCTCCTTCTCCACAATTAGTATATCCGTCTGCAATTGTTTTTACTCCAGAAGTCCTTCCAGGGTTGCATCAATTGCTGCTGGAAATATTTCTGGGCGGGACTTATTCCCATGGGCATTCTGAGCCATTTAAAATGTCCAAATGGGGAAGAAAATGCTGTCAATAAACTTGATTCTTTATCCAGTTTTACATGCCAGAAACCATTTTTCACATCACATACAGAGAATATTTTGTGCCTTTGATAGGTCTGGTAGAATGTCTTCTATTGTAGGCATTGGATAATGGTTTCTTTTCAGAGCTTTATTCAATGGTTTTGGGTCAATGCAGATTCTTAACTTGCCTGATGGTTTCTTTACTATCACCAAACTGCTTATCAAGTCTGTGCTCTCCTGCACTGGCGCTATTATGCCTCTGCTACTTAAATCGTGGAGTTCTTCTTTAAGTGGTTGCATTAAAGCTACAGGCACTCTTCTAGTCGGCAATCTTGTAGGTTGTACTGTGTGATCAATTTCTAGGTTGTATTTGCCTCTAGGCACCCATCCCCTTCAAATAAATCAGCATACTCTATTTTTTATAGTTTTGCATATCAAGCTTGCATTCTGCATTTCCTTTAAAAGTGTGCGTGCTCGGTGAAGCTTCAAGTGCCATAATATTATGAGACTGTACCCTTATTAAGTCCATAGCCTGAACTGCCTTTACCTCCAGTAAAGGTATGTGATCACCTTCCGGTAGTACAGTAAATTCTACTCTGTAACTCTTCTTGTTACATGGGTTCCGTAATTTTAGTTTGCAAGTCCCCTTGGGCTTTAGCACACTTTTGTTGTTCATCACCAGTAGTTTGTCAGTCGGCTCAATAGTGACCTTGTTGGTCAGCCGAGTAATTGGAATTACATTGCAGGTTGCTCCACAATCCAGCTGAAATTTTATGGGCTGCTCATCCACCAAAAAGGTTGCAAAAAGCTGCTTCCCCTCATTAGCTGCTGCTGGGTGTTTGCATGGACATTCTCTGTTGCAGGCTGCAGCTGTAGCCATGTGATCTCCTCTGCACTATCACTCCCATGCATCCTGTGTCCACAGTGTGGGACTTGTCCTGTGCTGTCTGTGGCTTCTGTCTGCACATAGCTGAGAAATGGTTCCTCTTCCATAAGTCCTGCTGGTCTCCCCCTATGCCGGACATTTCTCTTGATCTCTCTCATGTCTTCTCCCACAATATTTACATTGTACTGAGGCTGCAGGGGCCGGGGTCTTGCTTTGCCTTGTGTTGACTCTGCATGTATGTGACATCACTGCTGCCCTCCATAATCTTCAGGCTGTCTCTAGTCAGCTCAGCAGCCCTGCAGATCTGCATGCATCTTTCTAGGTCAGCTCTTCTTCTCTCTCAATATCTCTCTCTGAGATGGGAGTCCCTTGATGCCACACACTATCCTGTCTCTGATGAGGAGTCTCCCGATATCCCCAAATCCACAGGTTTGCTGCCAGTCTCCTCAGCTCTGTCACATATCTGTCCACATTCTCCCCAGCCTCCTGATCCTTGGAGAAGAACCTATATCTGTCCACAGTCTCATTCTTTTTGGGGTCACAATGCTTATCAAATGCCTGTAATATGTCTGCCAGAGTCCCCCTGTCTGTGCTGTCTGCGAGCAATGTCTGGGCTATTTCTCTGCCTTTTTCTCCAATCAAATAATAAAACAGCTTGACTTTCCTCATCACTGGGTTCACAGTGAGATCCACATACAGGGTGAATTCTTCCCTCCAGTGTCTCCATGTCTTTGACATTTTTGGATCGGTGACATCCAGTCTGTGAGGGGGTTGCAGTGCAGTCTCCATTACTGACAGGGACTCCTTACTCACTGTTGTATAGACTCTGCTTCACACAATCTCAATGCTTGCCTGCTGCCGACTTGTTATTCCGAGGTTCTGTGCCCCGCTGCCACCATGTTCTGTTTGTCTTTTATTCTTATCTCAAGCTTTGTAACTGATAACTTTATTCCAGTGAGCTCTTGACCTCCATTACACACGAGGCTCTCCACCACACTGATAAAACCAACAACTCCCACAACACAGAGAGGGAAAAACACATAAAAGTAGTGAGACCCCTAGAGGCCATAGACAGTATATACCTATTGCTATAGAGTAGATTTAAGTTCATCAGATTTGGGCAGATGGCTTTGCAGGAATTCCAGGGGTACGATTACCCCCCCTCTGTTACACTGCAATGGGGTAAGCTTGGAGGAGGAGGTACCACCTTTTGTAGTTATCTTGATCTCCAGTCCTGCTGACCACAACAAGTTCTAATGGTACACAAAAGTTGAATTGCAAAAACTTTATTAACAACAAGGAGATATTGAATCGGTAAACTATAGAAGTGTAAATGTTCCATTAAAAGAGTTTTTTTGTAACCTACCCTCTGACTACAGGAATTCATCCAGTGTCTTTTTCTTTACGGTTTCATATGCATGAGATGCTTTAATAGTGATCCATAGAGTGAGAAAATGTGAGAAAAGAGTGAGGAAATGTCTTTCAGGGTGCTTTCGTATGCTGTGATTTTGGTACGTTTTTTCACTCACAGTACTACACTGCAATTAAACTTAATTTATTATCAGCAAGCTCATTTCAGTTCTCTAAATTGCTTGGAAAGGTGTTACAACTGAGTGATCAATTACTGTGTTTAATGTCTTATGGATTATAAACACACTAATTGATCACTCAGTTGTAACACCTTCCCAAACAATTTAGGTAACTGAAAGAAGCTTGCTGGCAATAAAGGCAGTTTACTTGCTGTGGAGTACTGCAAGTGAAAAAACACACCAAAGCTACAGCGTGTGAAAGCACCCTAAGTATAAAACACAGAGATAATGATAACGCCTTTGTAGTTCACTAGAAAAGGTCTCTGTAGTGTAATCCACAAAGCAAAGAAGACACCTTTACATGTAATGTTAAATGCTGTTCACATGGTGGGGACAGACTGATTTCCCTGATTTCCTATCACTGCAAGTACATGGGCCTGGAATCTGCTGTGGGTACTATTTGTTAGCTGACCTCCAAACAAGCTCTACTCTCCTTATTGACTTCTTGTCTTGCACTGATGGCCTTCTTGCTCATGCCTGCCCTGTCTGTCATACACATGCTTCTCCCTCCTCTCCATTCTCTTCTCCTTACCTCTACTTGTCCAGCAGAGCTTCCAGGGAATGCCTCAGGCTAGGACATTATATCGCCAATCTCCAGCACCCAATTAGGCTGCGTTTGCTTCTCCCAGAGGATTACACAGGAGAGCCTTTCACAAAATTTGTTTTTTCAAATAATTTGTTTAATTTTTTTTGCTGCATTGGCCTTAAAGGTATTTTTAATACACATTAATGGGGTTGTCCTGCCTCTTATATTTTATCTCAAATGGGTGAAAATTAATACAGGTCCCCCACACCTGTTTCAGCATAGCTGTACATGTGGTTGTGCCTGATATTGCAGCTAAGTTCCAATCAAGTGAGTCATCAATCATCCTTCTTATCAGTGGGAAACTCCGGGATTGGACCCCTGACAATCGCACATTGATTCTAAAACATATAGAAAAAGTGCAAAAAGTTGTAGAAACTGAAGTCGCTATAGATCTATAAAATTTGATTTAGTTATAAAGCAAAAAGTTTCTGCCACGGCATATTATCTTAAGTGCCAACACACCCATTCTTAAAGCTGGCATATAAATAGATTCAGTGCATATAAATAGGACCACACCACAAAAAGCTATCTCTTGATTCATCATAATTTATACGCTTTGTACAGCAGTGCAGCAATTTCTACATCTGTTTGCAACCTCCCACATGTTGAGTATGACTTTCCTTTAATTTCATAATGTATTGTTGTCATTGTAGCTTTTACATAATCCAGGGAAGGTTCACTGGTGTTAATTTTTTAGTCAGTGCATTTTTATGGTAATCAATACGGTGTCAAGTTTTACCACTGAGGACAGAAGGGCTCGGTGTTTGATGGACACTCCATGCCCTTCTCATGGTCTTTACGGGGTTTTCTCACCACAATGATTAACTTTTAATATGTAGGTAAAGGTAAATGAAGACCATTACTAAATACATTGCTGTTTTGTTGTTGCTTTGTTCAGGAGATAAAAAATTTGTATCTACTTCAAGTGTACATCATTTTCTCGTGGTTATTGACCACCTCTCCCTGCTCTTTCTTTTATCTAATTGCTTCAAGCTGCCATCCCACCATGGTCAGTCACTCCCTGCTAAGTCTTATCTCCTGCACAGCAGCTTGTTTACCTAAGTAAATGTCACATGGAACACCAGAGACAGGGGGGTGAATCCACTAGGTCACCTTTGGAAGGTTGGTGTAACCTACTATGAGGAGTGGAGTCTAAAGGGCCCCGGTCTCCGCCAGAGCCTGATGCAAGGCAAGTTGGTCTTTACTGTGGGAAATCCTCAGATTACTACTCCCATCGCAGGTCCTCATAGGGGGTACAGCTGACAAGTTGAGAAGCATGGAACTGGAGGATGATGCAGAGACATGGTGGGAACACAGGCAATCTGTAGGTCAGGCAGCAGACAAGGCAAGGCAAGAATCCTAGTAGAAAACCAACACTTATCTATGAGGCATTGTATAGGATAGGATTTCAACACGGTACCAAGAAAGCAGTCTGGAAATATTATACAGGAGCGGAAGAATGTGGCCAAATGACACCAACAACTGGCCAAAGGTTCCTGGAAGAGTGGTCCCTAAAAGGTCCACGGTCCAATGTGTTGGCTAGGAAAAATTGGGTGGCATGTGCTGGTCCCTCAGATCAGAGTAAGGGCATGTCCCTACAGCATGGGTTTGCAGCCGGTTTTTAAAACGGTTTTCATTTTTTGAGAACGTCAGAAAAACACGCCCCAAACCAGCACAAAGGGGGTTTATGGGAAACAAGTGCAGCAGTCCCCCCAGCACGGGTTTTGCTCCCGGCGTTTTTTCCGCCCGTGGGTCACCTGAAAAACACACCTCCCCGGCCATGTGCATGGCACACAAACCAGACAAATACCGGTCAGATAAACCGACCGGTATTTGTCCATTGCCATGTAAACGGGCCCTAAGCCATCTCACACGGCCCCTCGAGGTGAGCCAGAAGAATGCTTGCAGGAGGAAATGACAGAAGAGTGTGGACACTGACATGGAGTCAGGCAAGGAGGTGGCAGAGATTGGGACAGCCGAGTTGAGAAGAAAGTGCAACCGTAGACCGGAACTTGGTTGACTGCACGACTCGTTGGGGAAGGGGACACAGCTGCGGCTCGTGCTGTTACAGTCAATGACAGTCTTAACCTCTAGAGCTTTTTGCACTACAGATTATAAAACTCCTGCAGTCATATCTCTGTAACAGGATCAGCTAGGAATAGTAGAGAGATGTTATGCCAATCACTGCTATAGAACAGCCAACAGAGTAACCAGGAAGTGTGAGTCTAAAGCTGGCTGTGGCTCTGTGAAACAGCATAGTGTGACCATTCATTTAACTCCTTTTTGTACAAACAATATGGTTCCTTTTTACAGGGGACTGCACTAAGTAGCACTCTCCAAGATACCAATATTATGATCTACCTCTATGGAATGCATACTCTTGTTTGCTCCCAAAATGTATAGATAATAATATCTTAGTAAATTATATCTGACTTACAGAGATCCTGACATAAACCTATTAAGTTGTGACAGCAATTTTTGTAAAAATGACTGAAGGAGCTATATTGGTCGATATCTCTTTTGATTAGTTTCACATTAACTGACGGTACAGCTCTGCAGCACCAAGATAAAACTTCAAAAAGAAGTTTCAGAAAAGTCCCAAATCCAAATGCACAAACCATTTGAAGTTAAAGGACTCTCAAAAAAGTGGGATATAAAGTACTATAAGTACTATTTTTTTGATCTTAAACAGTTGAAAGAAGGGGTCATCTTCTAAAAAACATGCTGACAACCAAGATGGCGGAACTTATCAGTTTTACATAATATGGCCTCTATGTCACTTTATTTATGAGGGGATGAAACATAATTACTCACATTCACTTATTGTAAAGTTATTTGCCATCTTAAGGTGAAGGCATACATCATGGCATATACAGTATCTCACAAGTGTACACCCATCACATTTTTGGAAATATTGTAATTGGGCCCAAAGTGTCAATATTTTGTGTGGCCACCATTATTTTCCAATACTGCCTTAACGCTCTTGGGCATGGAGTTCACTAGAGCTTCACAGGTTGCAGCCACTGGAATCCTCTTCCACTCCTCCATGATGACATCATGGAGCTGGTGGATGTTAGAGATGCTAGGCTCCTTCACCTTCCATTTGAGGATGTCCCACAGATGCTCAATAGGGTTTAGGTCTAGAGACATGCTTGGCCAGTCCAGCACCTTTACCCTCATTTTCTTTACCAAGGCAGTGGTCGTCTTGGAGGTGTGTTTGGGGGTCGTTATCATGTTGGAATACTGTCCTGCAGCCCAGAAGTGAGGGGATCATGCTCTGCTTCAGTATGTCACAGCATATGTTGGCATTTATGGTTCCCTCAATGAACTGTAGCTCCCCACAGCCAGCAGCACTCATACAGACTCAAACCATTGTAAATTTTCACCTAGAGGAGTACTCACTTCTGTTGCCAGCGGTTTAGACATTGATGGTTGTGTGTTGAGTTATTTTGAGGACACACCAAATTTACAATGTTATACAAGCTGTACACTGACTACTTTACATTGTATCAAAGTGTCATATCTTCAGTTATGTCCCATGAAAAGATATAATACAATATTTACAAAAATGTGAGGAGTGTACTTACTTGTGAGATACTGTATATGCCATTACTCTGTGATTGTAAAAGAATAAAGAGGCAATGGGCTAATGTACATCAAGTTCTCATATAAAACAAGTGTTGTTTCTTTTGGCTTGTGAGACAAGTGGCTTCTGTGTCATCAGTAGAGAAATGTGAAGCTGAGATGATGAATTTAGACCTGTACTGATAAGGTTATGGCCGACAGTGTGCCTTCCATTCCAGAGCCATAAGAATCCTAGTAGAAAACCAACACTTATCTATGAGGCATTGTATAGGACAGGATTTCAAATGAAGCCAACTGAAAAAAAAAAACTTGGCCTGCATCATGGGACATCTTGTTATTGGGCCCTTCCGGCTTTGTAATACTTGATTGTGTGCATAAGTCCACACATGGCCTGTTTGCTGCAGAATTCCTGTTGCATTACTTGCACTGACTTTACACAACATAGTATGCAACAGTTTAAGTTAATTTGGTTTTAGGAAACGCCATTGGCAAACAGCATAAAATATCTGCTCTGAATGCCCTGTTTGATGTGGATTTTCTCAATGTGGGGGGTGAGTGAAATTTATTGGCATTATAGTCCATAACCCATTTGGATCTTGATGGTGAATGCACACGGAATGGATTTGTTTAGTAAATCCACAGGTAAATCTGCACATAAAAATTTGCAACAGGTTGTGCGCATTTTGGTGCAGACTTTCTCCATTCAGTTCAATGAGGTAAAATCCACAGTTCCTTGGCATTAGCAACTGACATACTGTGGATCTATAAATCCATATCATACTAGATAAATTTTCCGCCACATGGGTATGGGATTTGTAAAATCCCATCCCTGTTACCGGTAATATAATCTGCTGTGGATTTTCCATGCACAAATCTAAGTGAAAAATCTGAAGTAAATCCATCTTGTGTGCATTTACCCTTAGAATGAAATGAATGGAAGGCGGTTCTTGGCATGCTGGACCTTCCTTAAACATGTCTTGTAGATCAAAGATAATAAGTCTAAAAATAATGACACCGACTCATAAGGGAAATCATTTAAATTCACTCTCTTGGGACACTTTACTTCTTAGCAGTGGCTTCTAAACACATTGTGCAATCTAGCAGACACACCAGCATAATAACTTTCCACCCTAACAAAATGCTTTCTTCCTATATAATGAATATGTCACCCGCATTCACATGTGCCAGATTGCTAAAATAAGGAGAGAGCATCTTACTAAAGATAGTAGTTTACCCAGGAGCTTCACACAGACTTTTTGGAACTTCCATGTTAGCCTTAAGCTCTGTTACATTATATACTTTAAATGAGAGGTTGAGAGGTTTTTTATGGGTACAATAGAACTGCCTTCTTCCTCAAATGGGTTGTCTCACCATGCTGTTTCACAGAGTCACAGGCAACTTCAGACTCACACTGTCTGGTCAGATCCTCTATAACTAGCTAAGTGTTACAAAGATGTAAGTGCAGGAGATTTAATCTGGGTAAACAAAACTACAGAGCTCTAAGGAGTGAATACAAGTGCTTATCAAAGGTAAACAATCTAACCTTGTTAGAGATAAAGGGCCTCATGTATGAAAACTGTCTAGGTCTAAGACTTTCTTTGTTGCCCATAGCAACCAATCAGAGATCCTCTTTCATTTTTTCAGAGCACTATATGAAATAAAAGGGTAGCTCTGATTGGTTGCTATGGGCAACAAAGAAAGTCTTAGACCCAGACAGTTTTCATACATGAGGCCCAAAGAGTCTGCTCCGACCATTGTGACATCACTATCGCTCTCTGTCTTTTCAGGAAGGGAGATATGGACAGTAACCTAGAGATACTTGTGTGCACTCAGAGCAGATAAAATCTCTCCTACCTTGTGACTAGTACAATACCAATAGAGCAATGTATTTATTAAGTCTTCATTTACCTGTCCCTACATGCTGAAAGCTAATCATTGTGGTGAGAAAACCCCTTTAGCATCAGAACTTCTCTCAACTTGTTTCATTATTTGTTCTTTTGCAAAAGCCGGTTGATAACTGATGTTTCTCCCTCAAGAGTTGTTACTCAGCTTTCCCAGACTACTATAGAGTAAAAATGTTTAATAATGTACTGATATAGTCCTCACTCAATTTCTTCTGCATAACAAGCTAAGCATAACTACAAGTAAGGGATCTTTTGTAAAACCAGGGGAGAAATCCATTGACTAGAAGGTAACAGATTGTTCTTTCAAGCTACTGAAGACACAGACTTGTTGATCCAAGCATTGATGCAGATACAGTATCTCACAAAAGTGAGTACACCTCTCACATTTTTTGTAAATATTATAGTTTTTCATAGGACAACACTGAATATATGAGACTTTGATACAATGTAAAGCAGTCAGTGTAATGCTTGTAAAATTGGTGTGCCCTCAAAATAACTCAACACACAGCCAACAATGTCTAAACCTCAAAGTGAGTACACCCCTAAGTGAAAATGGTCAAATTGTGCCCAAAGTGTCAATATTTTGTGTGGCCACCATTATTTTTCAGCACTGCCTTAACTCTCGTGGGCAATGAGTTCACTAAAGCTTCACAGGTTGCAGCTACTGGAACCCTCTTCCACTCCTCCATGACGGCATCACGGAGCCGGTAGATGTTAGAAACCTTGCGCTCCTCCCCCTTCCATTTGAGGCCCCACAGATACTCAATAGGGTTTAGGTCTGGAGACATGCTTGGGCAGTCCAGCACCTTTAACCTGATTTTCTTTAGCAAGGCAGTGGTCATCTTGGAGGTGTGTTTGGCGTTGTTACCGTGTTGGAATACTGCCCTGCGGCACTGTTTCTGAATGGAGGGGATCATGCTCTGCTTCAGTATTTCACAGTACATGTTAGCATTCATGGTTCCCTGAATGAACTGTAGTTCCCCACAGCCGGTAGCGCTTATGCATCCCCAAACCATGACACTCCCACCACCATGCTTCACTGTAGGCAAGACACACCTTTATACTTCTCACCTGGTTGCCGCCACACATGCATGTGCTCATCTGAACCAAATAAGTTTATCTTGTTCACATCAGACCACAGGACACGTTTCCAGTAATCTGTTCCTTTAGTCTGCTTGTCTACAGAAAACTATTTGTGGACTTTTTTGGGCATTATCTTTAGAAGAGGCCTCCTTCTTGGATGACAGCCATGCAGACCATTTTGATGCAGTGTGTGGCACTGACAGGCTGAGTCCCCATCCCTTTAATCTCTGCAACAATGCTCACCACACTTATATGTCTATTTTGAAAAGACAATCTCTGGAGGAACCTTTCTTATTAAACCGTTGTACAGTATAGTCTTGGCCAACATGCTGCTGATCAGTTTCAGGGTGTTGGCAATCTTATTATAGCCATCTTTATGTAGGGCAACAATTTTTTTTCTCAGATCCTCACATAGTTCTTTGCCATGAAGTGCCATGTTGAACTTCCAGTGACCAGTATGAGAGAGTGTGAGAGCGATAACACTAAATTTAACACACCTGCTCCCTATTCACACATGAGACCTTGTAACAGTAACAAGTCACATGACCCTGTGGGAGACAAATGGAAAATTAGGCACAATTTGTCCATTTTCACTTAGGGGTGTACTCATTTTGTTGCCATTAAATTAGACATTGATGGCTGTGTGTTGAGTTATTTTGAGGCCTCACCGAATTTACAATATTATACAAGCTGTACACTGACTACTTTACATTGTATCAAAGTGCTGTACCTTTAGTGTTGTCCCATGAAAAGATATAATACAATATTTACAAAAATATCAGGAATGTACTCACTTTTGTGAGATACTGTAAGTGTAGTTTCACATGTTGCAATACTGCCAAAAAAATTGTAAAAACTGCTAAAATACATGCATTGTTTCAAGTGCTTTTTTAGGGAAAAAATTGAAGTAGGCAGATGTTAGCTGGAAGTCAATAGGCAAATATTAAGGGCGACATGCATGAAATTTGGCTTCTGGACGCACATAAAGTTTCAGGCTTCTGCAGAGCAGAGAGTGAAGGCTCTCTACTGCAAGCAGGCTTGTGGCTCACCGGAGTAAACAGCACAGGTGGCGTGAGAGTGAAGGGAAGCAACGAGCGCTTCAGGGAGCGGGGGAAAGGTGAACATTGTTAGTTTTTTATTTTTAATTAGTCCTCTCTACCTGGTGTGGGACATAATCTGCCTATATACCTACTGGGGAACCTATATACCTGCTGGGGGACATATAACCTGCCTATATACCTACTGGGGGACCTATATACCTGCTGGGGGACATATAACCTGCCTATATACCTACTGGGGGACCTATAACCTAATATCATCAAGCCCTATCTCTAAAATATACATTTTATTAATAACCTTTTAAAAAGGTTGCAAAACACAACCATACTTAACCACTAAAAATTCAAAAAATCTCTCTAAACCCTTTTACTTCCCTGCAAAAAACCCCACAAAGGCCGGGGGCAAACGTCCGATAAGGGGGCCCCCACCTCTGGAACTTTACCCCATTCCACACTATAAAAATCCCTATTTTTTTATATCTTCAAAACCCAAACACTTAAAGGGAAACAAAAAAAATTTTGCCAAAAAGGAGAAAAAAATATCAAACTATTTAACCCCCTAATTCTAGAATACATTAGATTAAATTTAGGGAACCTGAACAATTTTTTTTGGATAGATAAAAAAGATTCAACATACGACCTTTAAAGCTTCTTGAATTTGTCCAAACATCCCAAGGCCTTAAATGGGGTCCAATTATCCCGACCTTTTCCCCCCCCCCAAAAAAAAACGGGGGTTTTTATCAGGGGTTTCAAAATACGGGTTAAAAAGATAACCCCTAGCAGTAAATACCATTTTTTAGGGGCCCAAGATTGGTAAAAGCTTAGCAATCAAAACCCGGGGGGTATAGTATAAAGGTATTGGTAAACGAGTTTTACTATATTTCGGCCTCAAAACCACCAATTTCTCATGGGCCCCCTGGGGAAAATTTAATTGCCCACCCCCGCTCTATTATTTCTGTGGCATTTTTGATACAGACATGCAGTTTTTTCAGCAATTGGGAAAAGAATAAAAGAAACACACAAACGTTCCTCTTTCTGGTCTGCCAAAATTTTTGGGGCCCCTTTCCAAGATAGATCAGGTCCTAGAAGTGGGACTGGGCAACTGGGCAAAGATTTAAAAGGCCCTATACTATCAATAAGCCAGAAATGGGGCACCCCCTTTTTGGGAATAAATTTTTATAGAGAGTAAGTTGTGTCTTAATGGGAAAAAAAAATCCAAAAGCAGTTTTTTTAAAGCGGCCCCCCTTTCCCTTTTTCTGTAATGACCAAACCCGAAATAAAAAAGTGGCTTTTAAAGGGGGCACTTCCTTTTTAAATTAGAACCCAAACAATTTGATTGGGTAAATCAAAACAAGGCCAAAGATCCGAATATAAGGGCTTAGGCAAATTTAGGACAGCAAGACTCCATGGGACCTTCTATTATTAAACTTTTTTAAAAAGGCCCGATTAAAAATCTCACATTTCTTCATTCTGAAATTTTTTTTTTAAAATTAAAAAAGAAATACAAGGGAACAGAAACCCAGACAACCCCCTTTCAACCCCCAACGTCCCGAATTTTTTCGGGACTTTTCCCGCTTTGGGGCCCTCGTGCCCGGGCCTCCAACAGTTGGGAGGTATCCCGAATTTTTCGGGCTGGGCCCCCGGGGGTCCCGGGGGCCCGTGCCCAATCCCCCGGGACTCTGCTGTTCATTCACGGGTTTCCGGGGTTTCCCCGGGCCGCAAACATTTTCCACGATAACCGGGCCGCAGTCAGGGAAAACCCCTCTCCCTCACCCGGGGCCGCGCAAAAGAGCAGGGGCGCATAGAAAGGGCCCCCCCCCCCTGAAGTCACTGGCCTCAGGGGCGGCCCCCGCCCCCTTAGTTTTAAAAACTTTAAACAGTGTGACGGGGGGCTGGAGCCAACAGGGAAAGGGGGAGGGAAGAGGGCACAGCAAGTATTAAAGGGAAGTTTTCCTCACTCCCCACCCCCCCCCCAAAACGGCCCCCCCCTCCCCCCTGGGTCAACTCACCCCAAAAAAAACCCCCCCCCCCCTGGGTCAACCCCCCCCCAAAACGGCCCCCCCGCCAGGGGGCCCCCCACAAAAAAAAAAAACCAACCCCCCCCCCCCTGCCCCGGCCCCCCCCAAAAAAGAACCCCCCCCCCCCCCTCTACCCGCCCCCCAAAAAAAAAAGCCCCCTTTCCCCCCGCCAGCCCACCAGCCCACCCCCTCTTGACAAACCCCCAAAAAAGCTCACCCCAGTCCTTGCCCCCCCCCCCCACCCCCCCCGACAACCCCCAAACCGGCCCCCCCTGCCCCCCCCCCCCCACCCCGGGGGGGCCCCCCCTCCCCCCCCTTTTGGGCAAAACCCCAAAAGGGCCCCCCCCCCCAAAAGGGTTTGCCCTGCCAAACCCCCAACACAACCCCCCCCTCCCCCCTGCCCTCCCACTCACCCCCCCCTCCCTGACACCCCAAAACGACCCCCTCCCCCCCTGCTCACCCCCAAACACCCCCCCGCATTAAACCCCAACCCGCGCCCCCGTTTACACTCCAAATTTGGCCCCCCCCTCCTTTCCCTGCTCACCCAAATCGGGGGGGGCCCCCCCCCCCAAACAAAACCCAAAAAGGCCCCCCCTCCCCCTCACCCCCCAAAAAAGCACCCCCCCGCTCAACCCCCAAAATTTAAAACCCCCCCCTCCCCCTACCGAAAACTCCGCCCCAACTTTGAACACCCCATTTAACCCCCCTTTTTCCCTCAAAACGCCGCCCCCGCCCCCCTGACACCCCAAATCACCCTCCCCCTCTCCCTTTTCCCCCCCAAAATTCCCCCCACCCCCTCTCCCTGACACCCCACTTAGCCCTCCCTGACACCCCAACCCCTTCCCCCTGAACCCCAAACCCGACCCTCCACTTGACCCCCCCCCTCCCCTATCCCCTTTCCCAAAACAAAAAACCTCCTTTACTTTTTTTGACCCCCCCCCCCCCAAAACTTTTCCCCCCACCCCTTTTTTCCCAAGGCCTACCCCCGCTTTCCCCCACATTTTAATTTCGTTTATCCACAAACCCGGGGGAAAACCGATGGCACCCATCCCCCTACAGAAGGGAAACCCAGCCTTCCTTGACGGGTCTGTGGAACCCTTTCACCCAGCTTTTTCCCCCTTCTGAAAAAACCTAATCCACACGTGGGGAAAAAACTGGGTGAAAAACCTTTCCCCAGCGGGTGCCAGAAAACTAGGTATTTCCCGTGGGGGTATGGGGTTCCCCCCAGGCTTTCCCGGGTTTCTGAAAAACTATCCAGCATGTTTTGGGGAAAGGGGGTTTTTAACCCTCCACAAACCAGGGGCCCCGGAAACTAGGGGGCCCTTTTTTTTTGGGGGGTGGGGCCACTTTATCTTTTTCCCGGGCAACTGCTGTTGGGGATGTCAAACCAAACTTTCAAAGGGCCTTGGGAGGCTATTCCCAACCCCGGAAAGCTGGTGACATCCCCCAAAAACCCAAACCCACTTTCCCCGGCTTCCCCTATGGGGGGTGTTTATCCAGTTTTTCCCCCCTCACGAATAAGGGGTTTTTCACATCCCAAAAAACTTGGTGTTTCCCCATTTGTAGGGGTTTTTGGTTGGGTTTTTTTTTTACAGGGGTTTCCCCTTTTTTTTGGGGGGAAAACCCCCCCCAAATCGGATTCGGGGTTTGGGTCCCAGACAGGTTGCATCTATTTTTTTCCTATTTATTCTAAAATGGTTAATTAGGGGAGTTGTTTTCAGGGGGTTTATTTTTAAAAAAAGTGTTTTTTTCCCTGTTTCTGGTTTTTTTTTTTTTCCATTTGATTCCAGTGATAGTAATGGCGGTATCGGATGGGACGCCTCTCCATTACTATTCGCTGGGGGTTGGTGGTTTTAGCAAACGTGTTTCTTTTTGCCCCCTGGCGACATTTAAACCCCCGTCACTATTACCCCAGGGAACCCCCCGCACCGGGTACCCGGGGAAAAAGCTGGAAACGTCAGAACCCCGGGCCCCCCTAATGGATGGGCCACTTCTGGAGCAACTTGCAGGGTGGTATTTTTTAGAAGGGAAAAAGACCCAGTATTTGATTGGTTCTTTCCCATTCTGATAGTATTTTTTGCCCGCTGTCGGGTTTTTCCCCTTTCTGGGTTTATGGGGAAAAAAAAGGGACCCCCACGTCCCGGGTTTTTTTCTGGGAAATTGGGGTTTTTTTTAAAAATGAGAAAACCACATGGGCATCCACGGGAAAAGAAAACAGAAGGTTTCCCACTTTTTTGGGGTTCCACAAAAAAATGAAAAAGATTTTTCCCAAAAAAAAATAAACAATTGTGGGGGCCCCCCTGATTTCCCATAAACCCCCCAGGGGAAAACCCGACAGCCCGGGAGCCTGATATACAGAAAAAAAAGGGCCAAAGGGAAATTTCTGGTCCCTTCCTATTCCCAAGGGGACCACCGCAGCGCCCCCAGAAGCGGACCCTCACATTAGAGGGTTTCCCCTTTTGACGGGTTTCCCCCGCCTTCCTGGTACCCTTTGGGGCGTTGGGGTTAAAAAAGTTTTAATAGTGACACGGGGATTAAAGGGCGGGCCCTTTGGGTGACAAAAACTCCCGCAGGCTAACCCCACCCAGCCCAAGTAAATGAAGAGGCAAACTTTACAAACACCTCCCCTTACTATCAATGGAAAAAAAAGGGAAAAAAAAAAACACAGAAAAAAAAAATAAAAAAACACTTTATTTAAATAAACCCCCCTTACGCCCCGGGGCCCCAAATTTACCCCTGTTTGTTTTTTAAAAAAGATGCAAAAGCTGGGCCCCAAAAATAAATCAATAATCCCAAAAGAATTTCCCCATTTCCCCTTTACCCCTGAAGGGCACGGCTGTGGGTGATCCCTTTTGGGAAAGGACCCCCAAAAACTCTGGGTGGTTGGGCTTCCCGTCCCCCCCCGGAGATTGTGCTGTAAAGCTGTGGCCCCTTTTCCTCCCTCTTCCCCCCCGCGGCCAATGTCCAAAACAAAAAACAACCCTCCCCCTGACCTCCCATAAACCCCTTTTACCAAATGCCTGTTCCCCCCCTATTTCCCCCCCTCCCCCCTATCACCCCTATAAAAAGGGGTTTTGTACAGAGGTGGGAATTTTTTAGGGAGTGATTGGGAAAAAATCAAGGTATTCTAAGTGGTTTTGTGGTTAATTTTTCCCCGGAAAAGGCCCGGGGGAAGTTTTTTCATTTGGGGAACCCAAAAAGGAAAGGAGAAAGGGGAAAGACTCCTGAAAGAGGAAAAAACTTTACCGTGAAATCCCCTTAAATTTATTTTCCTTTTTCTTCCCCCTTGTCTCAAGCCCTGTGTACAACTGGATTTTAACCCCCCAAGGGCCACTGTATGGGTGGGATAAAAACATTTTGAAAAGCCTTGTAAAAACGGGTAATTTTTTTCCCCCCCCATTTTTTAAACACGTAAGGGGGTAATATCAGGGCCCGCCCGAACTTGTTACACCCGGTACCCTTTTTCCACTAAAATGGCACTGGGAAAGGGGGGGTTTTTATACAGTCTGTAGAGCCTGTGTACAAATTTCTATCTACCCCCTTTAGATCACTGAATGGTGGGATATACAGTCCCGCAAAAGCCTGTGTACACTGGTACCTTTCCACCTTTTTGGTCACTGTATGGGGGTATAAACATTTTGCAGAGCCTTTTAAAAACTCTATCCCACCCCCATATGGTCCTTGTTTGGTGGTAAAATACATTCCCTTTAAAAACCCGTGTACAACTTTCTATCTACCCCCCATATGGTCAATGGGATGGCAGTTTTTGTTTTAGAAATGTAATGGGTTCCCTATTTAGGGTAAGTAAAGGCTGTTTTTTATTCATCCCCTAAAATATGGTGATTTTTGGTCATTTTTTTTTTGGGGGTTTTATTCATTTTTCCCATTTTCTGGTTTAATGTTGTCATGGTGTGGTGGGAAATTTTTTGATCCTGTTTTTAGTATCATTGAAAAAATATTAATCTTGGTGGTGGGCATTAACGTACAGGGATATTTGGTTCCCCGAAACAGCGGTATATGTGGTCACTGTAAAGACTATTATACGCGGGAACATCCCCCAGAACTTGTCTGACAGCTATTTTGGGATTGGGGTCCTCTGTAAAAACCCAAAACATTACCCTTTTTTATAAATACAAATTTAAAAAAGAAACCCCCCCCCAAAAATGGGGCCACTTTGTTTGGCCCCTGGTTTTCTTTTTGGGGATTGGGGGGTCATGATTTTGTTTGGGGGTTGGGTTTATAGGGTATTCCCGGGGTGATGTCCCTTTTTTTGGGTTTTGGTCAAGGGGTGGCCGATAGGATGCCATTTTTTTGGGCTGCCAAGCGGTGGGTTATTTTTCCCCCTATTTGCAATCTCTAAAAATTTTGGGGGGGTTTTGCCCCTTGCATCGATGTCCCCCTTTAGGCGCCTTTTATGTCCCGGTTCCACTCTGCACAGAAGTCTAGGGAGAGCCGATTCTTTTTCATAGTCCCTTAACCCGACACTTCTTCAAAGTGCCTGCCAGTTAAAAGCGGTACAAAGGGCCCGGTTTAAAAGGGCGCGAGTTTGCTATTTAACCCCTTTGATTTTTTAGGCTTACCTTTTAAAAAGGGGGGGTTTGCCGATTTAACCCCCTTCAACCCAAAAACAGAAAATCTTAAGCAAAAAATTTGAACAAAAACCCACAAACAGTGGTTTTTTTAAAAACTTCAGGGAAGGTTACCCGGAATCAGTGAAAATTATTTGTTTACTCCCCATTTTGGGAAAAGGTTTTCTGAGGGAAAAATTACTTTGATGCTTTTTGAGGGTCCTTTAGTTTCTAAACAACAACTTGGGGCCCTTTTTGAAAAACCCTGACCTTGAAGTCTCACAAAAAATTTCCCAAAAGAAAATTTTCCCAAAAAAAAAAGCGGCTACGAGCTCTCCAAAACAATGATTTCTGTAAGGTTAAAAGGGGACAGAAGAAAAATTTTTGCAAAGTTTCCCAAAACACACCTAACAGCCATTAAATTAAAAAACCCCCTAACATGGGCTACAAAACTTCCCAATTTTTCCCCATGGGACTCCGGGGCCAAAACCCAAAACCCATCATTTTTTCCTTTTACTAGTTCCATTTTTGAAAGAATTACATCCCTTTTTTTGACAAACGCTTTAAAAATAAACTTGTTAATCCTTTCCCCAAATGGTTTTTCCTCCTCCGCCTTATGCACTCCACAGACTTTCCCCCCCCAGTTTTCCCTTTTTTTTTTTCCCGAGGGCTTTACCAATTTTAAACTGCCAAGTCGGGACTTTGCTACTGAAACCCTTTTTTCTTAAGGGTTTTAACCTTTAAATTTCAGGGCTTTGTTTTTTTGGTCAAATATAAAAAGGGTGTTTGTCTGGGTTTTTTAGTAAAAACCCGGAATAGGGAAAACAAACTTGAAAAAATACTACAAAGTTTTAAAAACAAAAAGAAACCCCTGACCCCCCAAACCCCAACTAAAAAGCATTTTAAAAACCTTTTTTCCCCCCCCTATTAATCTAGTTTAAAGGGAAAAAAAAAAAAACTTCAAGGGCCCGACTCCCAAAAAGGAATTTTTTTGCTTCCTTTGCCAATGGCAATTTGAAATTTATCAACAATTTAACAATTTAAACATACCTTTTAAAAATCTGGGATCATTATTTTTAACCCGGGAGGGGAAAACATATAAGTCTTCCTCTAAAAACCAGAAAGGGAAAGGTGGGCCACAGATCTTTCGTGCCAAAAAGTGGGCCCCCAATTTAAAGCTTTATGGGAATCAGAAAAATAGATTTCCGGGGCCGGGTTTTTCTAATGCGGATTAGTGATGTCATTTATTACATGTGAATTCTATGCAAAATAAGTAATTTATCATTCACTTCATGTTGTTTCTGCATGAAAACCCTTTTGGCTGACAGGACATGGATTACCCCCAGTGAGTGAGGCTAATCTGTATTCGGAGCCACGTTGAAACTATTTTTCTATTTACTTGGAGGGAGTGTTTTTTTCTCTTAAATATGTTTTTAATGGCACATTTTTTCACCAGATTTTTTGTATCGGAATTAATATATTTACCAAAATTAATCATTTTCCTCCATAGACATCTATTCTCAAGGCTAAATAAATGAAAACTACTTCTTCTAAGCTTTATTTGTAGCTAAGATCTTCAATGCCCTTTATTAGGTATGTCATTCTTCTTTGTACGTTTTCCAGTTCAAGGGCATCTCTTTTATAAATCATGGTCAAGAACTGATCTGCATGTTAGTGGTAGGGTCTCTCTCACTGGTCCTCTGTGAAAAAAGATAGTATCCCTCCAATTATAAACAATTTTAAAGTGAAGATACACTTGTACTATAGCTTATGTCACAGATGTAGGTGGATTCACTGACCACCGCAAGCGATGGTAAAAGCCAAGGAGTGGAGTCTAAGCACCCCCAGTATTCACCAAAGCCCAATATACTAGTACTCTGGCAGAGAGTGTAGGAGGAGTCAGCAAGAGATAGGGTCAGCGCCAGGTAATTAGCCAATTACCGACACGCTGGCCCTTTAAATCTTTAAATTAGAATGAGGCAGGGAAGCAAGGTTGGTTGCTTGGGATGCAGCATGGTACAGAATCGGTAGGCAGAGGCGAAGTCGGGGACAGGCCATAAGGTCAGGGCAGGTGGCAGGCAATGTAATCAGGAAACGATAGCAGGAAGGTCCAGTACACAGATTAGACAAAACTCTCTCCAACACTCTCTCCAGAACACACCAAAAGACACCAATACGCTGGCAAAGAGTATAGAAGTCAGCAAGATAAAGGGTCAGCGCCCGGCAATTAGCCAATTGCATATCGCGGCAGGGAAGCAGGAACGTTGCTGGGTGAGTAAGGGGCTGCGGGAGTTTCACCCTCCCCTTAGGTCTCCCCCTCTTATGGAGAAGATCAGGGGACAGATTGAACTCTGGCTCCAAGGAACAGTTATCGGGCCCGAACCCCTTCCAGTCAATCAGAAAGAATCGCTTCCCCCTCACCAACTTTTCAGCAAGTACCTCTTTGACTTGAAAGACATCATCCGAATTGGCCACAGGAGTTGGCGACACGGAATTACAGGAGAATCGATTAAGAACAAGAGGCTCGAGTAGGGAGACACGGAAGGAGTTTGGGATGCGTTGAGTAGGAGGCTGACAGAGCTTGTAGGACACCAGATTAAGATGCTTGATGACTTCAAATGGTCCCAGAAATCTTGGACCTAACTTAACACTGGGAATCTTTAGCAAGACATATCTGGCCAATCTTATCTCTGGGGTTCAAGGTGGGAGGAGGTCTTCATCTCTTGTCTGCCTAGGACTTGGTGCGGGATGAAGCCCGACAAGTGTCCTCCCATAAAGAGTTGATGTCCTGAATTTGGGCATCCACTTGGAGGACATCAGACGAGGTGGAGAGGGGTGGGCGGGGATGTTTTGCCAAAACAATAAGAAGGGGGAGGGACCATGATTTTTAACTCCCGTAATTAAAAAGAAAATCTGCCCGGGGAAAAAGACACCCCTTGTCGTGACAGGCAGAGCCCAAAAGGCTCAGATTTTCCCCACCCTTAATTTTTTTCTCTAATTTACCATTCATCTGAGGTGGTAGCGGGCGAAAAAAATCCAACTGAATTTGGGATGGCTACACAGAGCATCCAAAAAACTTGCACAAAATGAAAAACCCCCGGTCAGAGACAATGTCAAAAAGGAATCCATTAAATTAAGATATGATGAAAAAGGATGGGCAAGTTTTGGGTAGAAAAGGGCAACTGGGAGGCACAAAGTGGGAATTTGGAGAAGCCTCCATACTCGCAGATAAAGTGTTATTTGAAGAAGCTTTAAAACCGTTTTAAATCCATGGGAGTGGGGCCCAGGTCTTTCGGGAAATGGAAAGGTTGGGAGCCCGGTGGTTTAAAAAGATTGAGGTCTTTTGGGGGCCAAGTTTGGCGAGAAAAAAAGGGAAATTTTTCCTTTTTGGGGCTGTGCTTTTTTTGGTTTTTTGCACCAAAAAAACTGTTATGCCCTATTTTTCTAATAAATGAGCTATATTAACCGAAACAGGCATTTTATACGGCAGGTGCATAAATTTTGCAAAAATGATTTGTATGACCACTTTTGCTATGCCCTAGATTGGGCCTCAATTATACTATGCGGGGTATCCAATCATGTTTTTGGGCGATTCATTCATTCAGGCGCAATATAACTCTTTATGCGTTTTAAAACGGCTGGGGGCGCCTCTTTCCTGACATTCCCCCAAAGGCTTTTATGATTAAAACTGATTTGGCCCCATAATAGTAAGGGGAAAGAGAAAAAGACACCCTGTTTCCGGGGTATCCAGCCACCGAAAAGTAGTCCCCATTCAGTTTTCTCATGAGCGGATCCAAATTTCCCCAGGGGGTTTCTTTGGGGTCCTGGGAGTCACGAAATTAAACGGTCAGGGACACTTTGTCAAAGGAAAGGTTAAATCCCACGTACTGAAGCCGGGAAAAAGGCATCCGCCTTTCTTTTTGGTCTAAAATGAAGCAAAAAATTTAAAGCGGGAAAAAAGAGGGCCCTTTTTGGGCTTCCCGGGGGTTTGCGCGGAATGTAGTTTCTTGTTTTGGTCTTGTTAAAAATTGGATGGGGGGCCCCTAAAAGTGTTGCCATCCTAGGGCCAACTTAAGGGCCCAAAATTTTTGGGGCTTCAGGTTTTTGTCTGAGAGAAAATCAAGATTATCCAGGTAAAAATTAAAACCACATAAGGAGAACTAAATATTTTTTGGGGTTTTGGGAAACCCCAAAGTATTACCAGTCCAAAAGGCTGACAAGATATTCAAATGCCCATCACGCGTGTTGAAGGCGGTTTTTCCACCATCACCCCTTTTTGGGGGAAAAATTATAGGTTTCCCCAAAAATTTGAGCTTCTAAAAAGTCCTTTCCCCCATGTATTGGGGTAAAAGTTGAGATTTCAGAACAGCGATACTGTTTTTTTTTCGGTTATTTTTTTAAAGGCCTGAAAGTCAATACAAAGGTGTAGCTGTTTTCTTCTCCACAAAGAAAATCCCCCCCCAGGGGGAGAAGAGGATTTTGGATAAAAGCCCCCCAAAGCCGGATAGCGAACGAAGACGGATACGGTTACAAACCCCCCGGGGAGGGATATGCCAGGCACCCGGGTCAATAGGCTTTGAAGGGGCCTTGGCAGGAGAGTCTCGGCCTGCTTTCGGGAAACGCGCAAAGTCTGGACTGAGGGGCAGTCCGGGCAAGGGCTTGACAGGCATCAGGGGGGAATTGTACGTACCGACGGGGTTTTTTAAGGGCAAGGGGGGCAAACAGGCCTCAGCGTGTGACTTCACCCCTTTTTCCCCTGTAAAGTACGGGGGCTGGCATTTGTGTTTGGAAGACCAACAGAAGTTCCAAGGAAAATGGGAAAAGATATGAAACACTTTTTTTTCCTTTGTCCCCCACTTGGTGTCGGTCAGTAAGCTAAAAGGGTGTCTTTCCGGTTCCCCCTAACAGAAGGTGAGCAGGGGCTTTTCAAAGGGGCCACGGGTCCCGATAGGAGACCGGGAGGCATCCATAAAGTTCCCAAAGGCTTATTCGTGAACAGGGCCCTTGGAAAAAAGGGCAAGGGCAGGCTGACTAGTTTGGATTTTTAAGTATATTAAAACCCCTAGGGATGTCTCCCCCATAAAGCCAGGTGCAGGAGTTTCCCAATCCGGATGAATTTCAGTGGCCAAAAATAAAGCGCATGTGGTGGGCGTGGCGCCTTCCACGTCGGGGTGGGTCGCCCACTTCCAGGGGTTCGTCCTCGGGAAACCCTTTTAAAGGGAGGAAGGGGGCCGATGAAACATACGAGGGGGGAAAGACAACGTGGCTGGGTGGACTGGGTTTTGCAAGCGATTTCTGCTTTTCGATCCGGGGTGCTGCGGTTTAATTTGCCCTTTGGACGGGGCTCGCTCAAAATCTTTTTTAATTAGTTGGGCCTTGCCAAAAGGGCGAAAAGGGCCCTTGGGGGTTCCAAATTAACTTGAGTGTGGAGACGCTAGGGGCCTACCCGTGTACCCGGGCGAAGGCAAAGCGACTTCAACCAAAGATGGCGCTCTGATTTTTGAAGACATTGCGGAATGCTTGCAGAAACCTTATGTTCATGCCCGGGATCCCCCCACCCGGGGGGGTAGCCCAAACCAGGTTTCCCAATTAGTAAAATTATTAAAGGCCACTTCCCCACCCCATAGGGTTTGGGGGGTCATCTTCCCTTTGGATGGAGACTGGAAAGGAACCCCAGAGTCTTCGGATTACCGTCATAGTGTGGCCGGGAGGGACCGTTTGACTGGGCCCCCGTGACGGAGAAGGAACCATAGCGGGGGGAGTACAAGACGGGAGGTCAGCTTGTTGCAGGCAGAGGGGCAGCAAGGTTCTGCTCTTACGATGAGTGATCAAATTCTTACTTTGTGGGCCCAAGTTTGGATCATCTTGGATATCGGGTAAGCACCCTACGTTATCCATGGCCAGATACTGTCAGGATGTAGGGGACATTCACTGGACCACCACAAGCGATGGGATAAGCCCGCCGAAAGGAGTCTAAAAAAGTCCCGGTATTCCCAAGGGCCCCCCCCAAAGGGGGTTGGTTTGCGAGGGGTTGGGAACTACCGGGGGTCCCTTTTAGTAACTTGCTTGCGGGGGGCACCAGGGGGGGCAGGTAAGAATTGGTGGCTTGGGGCGGCTAAGGCGGGGGGGGGGGCGAGCCGGGGGAGGGGGCAGTGGGCCGGGGCAAGATAAACAAAATTTTCCCCCAAATTCCCAGAAACACCCCAAACCGGGGGAGAGGTGGAGGAGTCAGCAAGTTAGGGGGCTGCGCCAGCAATTAGGGCCAAATTTCCAGCGCGTGGCCGTTTTTAAATTTTCAAGCTGCCCCACGGTTTCCCTAGAAAGCTGGTATGCGTGCGCAGTCTCGTCAGAGGGAGGCAGGGAAGAAGGGAATAGGGTGGGGTGATAGGGGGGCAAAAGGGGTGGACAGAGCAGAGCGAGCGCCGCTGTGGCCCGGGAGCGGGGTGGGCCGTGCTCCATGACAGAATTATTAAAAGAAAAAACCCTTTTTTTTCCTCCAAAATATAGGGCTTTCCCCCTCCCCTTAAAACCCCACCTTTTTATCTTTTTCATTACTTAAAAATCACTAATGAAATCCATAGAAAAAGGAGAAGATAAAAACCCTTTCAGCTTCATTTGAGAAACAATTACGTTTTCTATAGAATAAAATTAAAGAGGGGGAGGATGAGTAATGGGGTTTATTTACAACACAACAAAAGATTGCGGGCGGGCCCTTTTTTACTGCGCGCTCCCCCAGGGGCCAAATTTTCACAGATTATACACAATATTACCGTTAATTTTTCCTTTTGTTCTGCTGCATAAATCTATTCATTGTATGCTCTGTCAATGGGAGACATTATAGAAGCTTCACTGTGAAACTGAGCTCACTGAACACTGTCAACTGGAATTTGAGCTTGTGCAAGTAGATGATTTTTTTGAAATGAAGTTTTCCTCTTGTACACAAGCAACAGCTAATTCTGAGAAGCCACCTGAAACAGGTGCGCTTTAAATCTTTTTCACATAACATGATCAATCTTTAACCCCTTTCCCCAAAATTTAAATATCATACTTTCCTTTCAGGAAGTGTGTTCCCCGCAAATGGACCCTATGGATTTCTCCGGGGGATCGTGCAGGGGTTTCAAGCAAAACTCGCACATCACACATATTACCCCGGCCCCCATGCCCCAATTGGGGACATTTTTTCACATTTTTCCCCGATACTTTTTGGGTATTTTTCCAAAAATAAACAAGGACTTTTGGACCAAAATTTCTTATGTCCCTTTAAAACAAAAAATGTGTTCCCCCAAGAAAAAAAGTCCTTTTGAATCACATAAATAGGTTTTAAAATGTCAAAACGTTTTTCTCACATAAAGTGACACAACAATTTTCAAAAATTTAAAAAAGGGTCCCGTCAGAGGGGCCAAAACTTTGGGTCCGGGGGTAAAGGGGTTTTTAAGGTTTTCCTTGATCCTCTTGGGAAACCCCCCATAATCCCCCATTTTTAAAATGTATCGTTTCCCTTTTAACCCCTTTAAAATTCCCCTAATTAGGCCAACCCCCCCAGGGCCCCAGTCACAACCCCGCTGCGGGCCTGTCACGGGCCATGCAGGGGCCCCTTTCAAAACCCCGGGGGGCCCGCGAGGTCTTTCCTGACTTCCCCCCGCAACTCACCATCTTTGCTACTGCCTGGGCCTCTC